>JAZBHA010000316.1:3535-40680 GCA_037464855.1 Iselma pallidipennis | reverse complement strand
ATGCAAATGCCATTGATAGACTTGGAAATTTACCCACACAACAGGACAATAAAATAGAGCAAGGATATTCCTGGGTACAATGGATCTAGCCCTTTATTACCTTTTTTTTTTGTTAGTGAAGCTAAATATGATTGAGAATCAAGTCGGGTTTTAGATCGTAATTTGCACCCTTTGCTCCCAGAACAATAAGCAGGATAAATGGAATTTTGATTTATGAATAAAGAGCAGATCAATTTCAGGTAGTTCTTATGACTATAGGTACAGTTGTACCGTATTCTAGTAAAAAGAAATGAAATCCTTATTGTTAAACTTATAGAAACTTTCTAAATCTTTTGGGAATATCCTGCCAAGACCAGTTCCTTGCAACTTTCTTGTTAAAAATTAAGTGGCAACTTTCAGGATAATTCTTTAGTTTATGACAAACTCTTTGTGTTGTCTACTTTTTTTTTACTTCTGTACGTCTAGATAGAAAATACCGTTGATTCTAATTCAAAGATCACACCCTTGTCGTATTTCATTCAATAGAAAGAGAGATGCAACTAAAATAGGATAGACAGTGAATATAGAGGGTAGGGAGAATGAAGTAAACAACACCTCCTGCAGTGTGGCAATACCATCGGCACCCCCGGAGCTAATCACGACATGCCACTTTACTCTTTACAGAATTTAGGTTATAGAGGGTAGTTCGCAATTTAATCCCCCTCTAGTCCTCTAGAATAATAAAAAAAGTACCCGATTCCAAAGGAGGGTGGACTTTTTTTCCAGTTTGATATTGTTTTGGAATTCGATCACCGGGTTTGGCCGGATTAAAAATTGAATAACTATCTATACCTATAGGTACAGGAATCGTTATCGATGGTATAAATCTTCAACATACACGATACTTTTAGACATTTCAACAACAGAATAGCACACAAAAACCTGGTCGACAAGAAAAAATATCCCCTAAATTTTCTATTGACAACAACAGTAATAATAATAATAATAAAATACGGTCGGTATGGCTCAACAGTTGCTTTTTGAAAACTTACAAATTTCGTCAACTATTGTCGAGTTTCTCTACACGAAAAATATTTCCAAAGAACTTTTCCGATGTATAAATCTTTCCTTTTTTTGTTAAATAATAGATGTTAGAACAGCTGAAGAACTGTTTTCTTGTCCTTTTAAAGAAGTTAATTACAAGTTAAAATTTTTATGGCTTATAGAAACCGATAAGTTTTTTCATAGAATTGAATTTTACAGTCTTTCGACCACAAGAAAAAAAAATTACATAAACTGAAATTCTTTTTTTGTGTTAATCCTGGACAACACAAATGAGAAATTTATGAGTCCCTCCTGTTGTCTGCATTGTAAACAAAAAATATTACAATTTGAAATGGTTTTAATATTAATAAAACATTCGTAGGATTTATTTCATCAAATAAATATACTTTTAAAAGGATTTTAAGAGGATTGAGTTGATATTTTGTAAATAAAGAGTAAAATCTCTGCCCAATATACCTGTGATAACGTAATACAACAATTAAATAAAAGTATATGTTGAATAGAAAGATATTACTTATTAGAATGCATGTATTAGGTATATAGAATGTCCCCAATTGTCGGTACATATCCTTAGGGAAATCTTCTCATGGATAGGGATCATTTAAATAAAATTTATCCAAGCATGCAACGACAATAACAATAACATAATAATGCAATTTATTTCTATTAAAATTTATAACGAGCGCGATGAAATTTATTTTCATTCAAACAATACTGGTGTGCGTATTGCGTAAAGTACGTCAGTCAGTAATAAATAGAAAAAAATACAGCTCAAATTGTTACCTTATTACTTTGTCAACGAGTCAATTGTTATTAATCTGACACCTACAGAAGCTACAGAATCTAATCTAATCATCTCAACATTCTAACATGTTTAACAAGGATGAAATAATCATTTTAAGATCTATAATTATTAATTTAACAATTTGCCATTATTTACTGATAAAATGAACATCACATTGATTTCTACAATTGACGTAGAGTTATTCGAAAGATAATCTCAGACTGAATAATAAGAATTAATTATTATTGCTTTATATTGCACAGAGTTATCTTTGGATCAATTAAAATATTACAATGTTTATTTTGTATAAGCAATGATTTCTAAAAAAAAACTTGAAAAAAATCATCAATCAATTTATGGATGGAAAGCATAACTAATATGTTGCAATTACCAACATGACGTCAGTCTAACGGACGTAGATTGGATGAAAGTTGATTAGTATTTAAAATTTATATATGACCTTATTTTTATCGTTATCACACTAATCATATATGGCTCTTGCTCTGGCTTCAACACACGTGTGGTCTGATTATATAAAAAAAAGAATTTCTACCTGAACTGGTTAGGAATTAATTATAACTCGCCAAAATCATATTGTTATTTATTAAACAAAAAGTAGACTTAACAATGAGTGTTTTCATCAAACTATTAATTGTTGAAAGATACCAATAAAAGCGAGTGAGTATTGAAAAGAAAATGTCCGACCCTCTCTATATGTATAAAACCATTTTGGAGGACTTCAATGTCCTCCTTTTTCTAGTCAAGCAGCAATAACATATTTTATGGCCTTCCCATTTTGTAAACAGAAAACGTTGCAGTTGGATTATTATCTTATCTTCCCACTGTATGTGTATAAATTACCCATGCGTGTGTTCGTTAGGAGTAGACGATTTAAGGATTATTCACCCAGTTCTTTGAAAACAAGCACCGTTATAAATATTTACATCCTGCGCCAGGCACCATTTGCCCCCCTTATTTAACATACATAGTATATATTAAATAGATAAATATATACGATTCTAACCGTAATCCACCAGAACCATCACCAGTCACAGAGACAAGACCCCAAAGAAAAGTAAAAAATCCAAAATTTCAATCTATATGGAAAAAATTCTGCGGTTTATTTTTATTTATAGTATTGATATTTATTGCATTTATTGCACAATATAAGCAGAAAAATATTTGAATTGCCTTATAGCTATTTTATTACTATCGTCTATATAACATTTTAGTCATAAATGAGGAGATTACGGGACTGGAGCTATTAACTCCATAAAGTTAGTTATTTAATGGCCCCACCCATTGAGAGACAGCATACCCTGAAATAGGAAATCCTCTATACTATACGCACGATTATAATAGAAAAAGAAAATTTTGACGAGGGTTGCAATTGTCTTCGTATCAAAGTTTTACTTGGAAATTTCAAGTTCTTTATAAAGGGTCATTTGGTATAACTCTGAAGACCGGTAAAGTTGTCAGTGTTGTAAATTTTCTCTTGTCAGTACCTATAGGCCAAATATACCTATAGTAATAGTAAAAATTGTATAGAGTGGAAAATGCCGAACGATCTTTAATTTTTGATTAACAGATAATAAAATAAGTCATAAAATTTGTATACAGAACCGCCCTTTGTTCCTAGTGGTTGTAAAATATCTCTGACTCTCTCTCTATATTGCTATAGAACTCTAAGCTCAGGGTGGCCATTAAATGAAACCTCCCTACTTGATGGTCGATTTCAACCAATAGGAACTAAAAGAAAATTTTACAAAAATCATTAATATGGAACGAAATGAAAGAATTCGTCAAAAAATAAATATGAATTTCAAATTCTTGAAACGGCATAGATATTATAATGAATTTCAATTATTTTTTTTCTTATTGGTATTGTTGCATAGTTTTCCTACCCGAATTTTTTTAACAACTCATAAATAAATAATAAGCAAAACATGTAATAGATAACAATAAAATATAGGAGTAGGTATTTGAAAACAATAAATAAACCTTGAACAATACAACAATAGTTGAATTTTTAATAAATTTTTGGTTTTCGAATTTCACAGAGTGAATTTTCCTTTATATAAAAGACATATTTTATGAACATATATAGATTTTATTATATATTCTCTTTTAAATATTATTGTCTTCTGTATACACATGAAATTTTAGGATATGAGCTATATAAATACACATAAAACGAAACATTTAAACTTTCCAAATATTCAAATAACTTTACTTATATTATCTCTCGGTATATACACATAGTTTCCTTTTGAGAATTCTTTAGAAATTTCTTCAATATGTTGTGCTATTTACATTTTTTTCATTCTTTCTTTCGTTTTTTTTTTTGTTCGATACAAATGTCACACATACATGAATAAAATAAATGACAGGAAACTCTTTTAGGCAAATACATACACAACACGATGATCAAGTTAGACGACATATTCATTACTGTGAAAAGGCTAAAGAACGTTTTATATGTTTTTCCACGATATATATTTAGCTATGAATGTTTCCGTTAATATTTTCTAAGTAATTTCCATAAACGATATAGAGGAAATCGTGTATAAACCAAGGCTATCATTTCCGAAATTGCTATAATCATTTTTCTATTTACTAATAGGCATACTGACGCTATGTCGAATTTTTTGTACATTTTTATTACACTAGTCGATAATAATGACAGGATCATAATTGCAGAATAATTATACTGACAATGAATGTGAATGTGTAAGTATGTAAAGGGCGAAATTGTGTGAAACGGTGAAAGGTATGCAAATAAATTCTTATAAGTTTCGATAATTTATAGTTTCTAAGAAACGTCTTGTTTCTACAAATTGGAATTTATGAATGATTTAGACTTTCTTTATGGAATTTAAAGAAATTTATTTGTCTTTTCCCCACATACTGTAATGTTAGTGGGAAGAAGTTGTAGGCGTAAATGTACGTCGATCGATATGATCAAATTTGCATCATCGCCATGAATTCGCATATGTCTCTGCAATGTGATTCGTCTTTGGTGTTGTGCATCGGCGTCCTCTTTGTATGACGTAAGAGTTAATCACCGTCGTCTCCGGGTCGGCGTCGCAAAGTGCTCTCACTGTAAATAATTAGAACACGTCGGTGATTGAGTCAGTCGGCATATACACGCGTTTAGAAGCGGTATGTCTCTATGTGCATAAAGTCGCCGCTGCTGCCGACAGACGACGGCGACCCCCCAAAGGAGAACCGACGACGACGACGGAATGAGCCCTCAGTGTGACGTAGTCGCAATACAGACGTGCTAGTAGACAGTCAGAATGTCGGACCCATCGATTTCCTACCCCCACCAACACCACCAACAAAGTGCTGTGTTGAATGCGTCGTCTCCCACTACGATGGCCGGAGTTGGCTCAGCCCAACTTCACTACCATCAGTCGAGGACCGATCGTCGGTCGAGTAGTTACACTATGGCGACGTGTTATTCAGCTTACGAGTTATCTCCTCCACAGAGGACAGTGCAAGTGCCTGTGCAAAAGGATTATTCAAGACCTTTGCATGTTGATTGCAGCGTTGAATACGAACTACCAAATACAGCGAAACCACCACAAGGTGTCCGGAATGAACCATTATTGATGATCCATCCGTGTTACTTCCGTAAGATCGAAAGTCAAAGACGTAGTCCTTTCGTTAATAATCTTCCGATAAGACAACAACAACAACAACAGCTACAGCAGCAACACCAACCAGTTGCGACTGCAGTAACAACAGCAGTAAAACGTCGTCGACCACAACAACCACAAGTTGCCCAATATCCAGCACCTTATGCTGCTGCCGCCCCCAATTGGGATCAAATGCCGCCCCTAGTGCCCATAAGTCAAGCTTATAAAAGAGATCCAATATCATCGATTACATCAGCGGCGATCTCTACATCAGCTTGTGCTGCATATAGTAGCAGTTCCGGAAGTGATTCTGGTCATTGGACAGATCCTGATCATTCACCAGATCGACCAGATGATAATAGTAAACATCAGCAACATCAACATCAGCATCAACACCAACAACATCAACATCAGCAACATATTCTTACCGGCAAGTACAGACAGTACTTGAGGGCTCATAGACTGCATCCTTATGTCACATCGGCCATACCACTGGCCTCGACCTTTCCGCAGATTCAGCAAGTATGTTATAATGTGTGATCGCTGTGATATAACGACTACTACAACTACTTCTATGATGATTATTACTTCGATTATTATAGTAGCACGGTAACCGGTAGTAGTAGCGTCTCGACGCTGTTCCGGGCCGTACCTCTTCTTGTGATAATAGTGTGTAATTTTGTGACGGAAATGGTGAAAGGGGCGCAAGCGTCGCGCTCCGGGCGTGGTGCCAGTGATCCCGCATCAGCTGTGTTTGTGCAAATACCATACTGGATTTCTACTTTATTTCTATTATTATTATTATCAACATCAGTAACAACATCATTATCAATATCAACTGATCTAAATTCAATATTACGAAAACACAGAATCTTGGAATTAGAAATGACTACTTTAAACACGACGCCCAGGCGTATGCGACCCCACCCGCGACAGTGCTCTCCCATACATCTAATCTTCTGCCAGCACTACGATCGGTCGCTTCTTCAATAAAAAGTGCATTGAAAATATCTGTATACATCAGTGCATTATTAATTACGTGTATTTAATGAAAATAATCCATCAAAATTATCATTAATTATAATCAGTAATAATAACTGAAGGGAAAGAAAAATCAGAGAATTTCAATACGCCCGGAAACCGCTTTGTGGCGTGTCTATAAAGACCGGATAAATGAGAGGACGACGGTATGTGAAAAGAAGAGAAAAGCCGGATTTATATTTGTTAAAATATCTCGCTGTTATCACAATTTGGATATTTACATTTTCCAATGCTGGTTAATTTTAGATAAGGGAAATTTCCTGTGCGTATACAGAGCTGTTCCGTGTAAGAAAAAAATTCAATTTAGCCTGAAAGTCTGCATTTAGCATTAACCTCCTGTCTTTCACTAGTTTCTAGGTTTAGTGTTTGTATAATGGGTAAAAAAAAAACAAAAAAAAAAATAATTATAATACACCAAAACGGCAGAATGTTTTTACTACTACGGGTTAATCTCAATTTTTCTGATCAGTGTTTTTATATTATTAATAATAATATTTAACTTATATCAATAGAATGAGCAGATAATAAGCAGTATTTGTGTAAAAAAAAATCGGGGCAAAGTCGCAAACGCTTGGGTGAAATTTGTCTGTATAAAGGGTAGAGTTTTGCTTTAAAAAAGATAAATCGACTGAAATTTATAATTTTCCTTTTATAAATTTCATTAGTTCATTAAGAATAGTTTTGTTACCGATTATGTTTTTCGAAGATGATAGCATTCCAGTTTTTTGTAAAGCCCTCGAATTTCGTTTTTCCTCCCTTAAATTATAAATTGATGCCATGTTTTTTGTAAAAAAGAAAATCTGTGAAAAGTGCCGAGAGCGTTAATGTTTTTTCTTCTGCAATAGTAATAATCAAGAGAATATTGCGGAAATGGTAGTGGTTGATTTTCCCTGCTACCATTAACCATTTCCGGACAATTTTCGTATATTTATCACACAGTATACCAAATAGTAAATTAACTTGTGTACATGTACAAAACAAAAATCTGTATTTAACATAAACAAATTTCTGTTTCACGCATTTGTGTCAACTGTTTGAATTGATTTACCAACAACAAAAAGGACTCACGGTCAAACTGTCGGTCTAAAGGAAATTATTGTTCAGGGTATAATAATTATATAGTATTAGAAAAAAATCCTCGGAAATGAACTGATATTTATTCTAGATTTTATTTTTGTAGATCGAACTTGTACAATATCAGCATCGTTCGATTTGTATTATGTATAAACAAAAAGCAAAAAAAATTATAATTCGGGGGTAGATTTAGGCCGGCCAGTTTCTCCATCAGAGATCTGAAAGTTTTGTTTGATTTAAATTTAAAATCGATATAAAGAAAAAATTGACTTATTTGTTCTATGGCTACTATTAGACCAAAGAAATATCTATCAGTTGTATATATATTGAAAAAATAATAACAGAAAAAAACTGATCGATTATGGATTGTATTTCGTGCCATGATCGATTTGGGAAAAAAATTGTGAATATGTATAAAATATTGCTATATATATATATATTATATATATATTGTACAGCTAGTCATAGTGAAAATACGCTTATAAAATATTAAATAAAACGTGTTACTGTTTTTATAGAATGAACTCTCGTTTTATTTACCCAATTTCTCCACACTATACACCACACATTTATTTAAAAAAAAGTGTTTATATTTTTAGATTTTTTTAAGTGAATTCAGTGAAACTAGTGATTTAACCGCAAAAAATTCACGAGTGAAATTTCGCAATATTTTTATCAACATTTTATTGATTGAATCCGGTAAGTAGTAATAATAATAACATTTTGAGAATTACATTGCATGATCTTATCTCTCAAGTACCTATATAATTCAAAATATAAGTTCCATCAACTTCTATTAAGTATTTCCAATAATAATTTCTGTATAAAAATAGATCGATCCGCTCCTGTGCGCGCTTATCTTAACTAATTTACATTTGACCGTGACAGGGACGACAGATGGTCGAAAAAATAAAAGGACGCGCGCGATTCTCTTCTACATCAGTAAATCATAATAATAACTGATGGAATTTGTATAATACGTGGATACATGCCTACCATTTTTGCATGACTTTTATTGCACAAATATCCTCGAAAAGCCCAATTTTTTTTTAGGCACATGTTATAAATTGTCGCCTAATCCATCAATTGCTTGTTGTTTGTTTGTAACCTTTTGTACAAGTGGCTGGTGACGACGAGGTCATTAGCAAAAGTATTGTTTGCTGTTAAAAGCTTGTGTCAACTTTTTTAATAAATAATAATAATAATAATAATAGTAATAAATTGCAAAGTGTCATTGCAGATGGTTGTTATTATATTATGTTTTTTCATCATTTAGATATTAGCTGATAATAGCTGTTTTTTCTTGTCACGTAGATTAGTGTTTTTTTTGTGTGGAAATAGCCTAGAAAATAATAATACCCCGAAAATGGTGTTTTAACATTGAATCCGGTTATATGAAATCATCATTTTAATGATAAAAATGATAGAAATTAAGGTGGACTAAAATGGATTAACATTAACTATTGTAGATGATCATGAAATGACACCATTCACATTAATATCTCTATTATTATTATTATTTTAATACAAAAAGCCTAACGTTATTTTTAACTTGCGTGGAAAGTAGTAAGAGATTATACTAATCAGGTTGAAAGTAATTTAGCTCAAAATTTATGTTTACGACAAGCATACGAAAAGGGATCAAATAAGAATTTATGAGGCGACATACATGTTTTTTATATCTCTTGTCGATTACTTGAAAAAATATTTCACCGATATCTTAAATCGAAGAATTTGTTAACTTATTTTAATCTAAATGGCAATCTTTTAGAAACGGATAATCGATTAGTGGAGGAATATAATTACAGGAAACGAATCTAGATTTATATAAGCATAACGAATTTATCTGATTTTTAATTTTTTATAGAAAATCAAATAGATATAGAAATAAATTCTTAATAATAATAATAATAATTTCAAAATAAATTTAATGACGCTAATTCAAGAATTCATTAATAACAATTATCTGTAATTGTAGGCAGTTGAGTAATAAATAGCATATACATAATAATAATAGTAAATTAATTCGCGATAAATTTTAATCAATTGACGTTGTTTTCATTGAAAAGTTTTCGAAATTGTAATTTTTTTTCCAATAAATGGGAAATCCAAATGGTTGCAATAATAATGTGCGACTCGGTTTATGCAGAATAGATGAAAGTTGCATTTATAATTGTGGAAATTTTATTATTATAACACAGAAAAGAAGAATGGCGGAATCAAATTATTATTAAAGCAATAGGCTAGAATTCTCTATTTTTATTTCCGTATTTATTTATTTATTTTTGGGGCAAATTTCTAACGCTATCAAATAACTGATGAAAGTTTATTCTTTTCTACATCGAATTCCATTGGAAAATATTGAATAAAAAAAAAGAATGACGACAATCAAGCTATAAATTTTGTTGAATTAACAAAAACATGGAAATTTCGAAATTTTTTGATGATTAATAATAGTTTTACAGGAAATCTATTCGAAAAAGAAAATGTCAGGAATTATTAATTATTATTATCAATTTGCGTAGAAATCTTATTAATAACTATTCCTGTGGGAGAATCATCATTTGCAAATCAATTGACTATTTAATAACGAACACAAAGATGGAACAATGAAACATGACAGATACAGAGGCGTGTTTTTTCTTTTCAGTGAAAAAAAAATGCTTACAAAGAAAATGTAATTATTATTATTATTATTAGTATTATTATTATTATTTTATAATAAAGTATTGTTCTAAATTTATACAGTGTAGGTATAAATATAATTGTTTGATTTCTATTGAAAGATTTATGAAAAATGATATTGAAAGGATAAATTCAAGGTTGATTTTTTTTTCTGATTAATAATAATAATTTTTTCTATTAAATTCCAAGTATAATAAAGTCATTAAACAATTGGAAAATTACAAGATTGATTATTGACCACACGTTTTTTTCGTTTTATCAATTATTGAACTTTAAAACTTTTGTATTGTATTTTATTTGTAAATAAAATGATTGATTAATGATTGTTGCAAAAAAATATCAACACTTTAATTTTCCGTTTTCATTATTAAATGACCACCAGACGAGTATCTCTATTTGAATTTATAGTAATTGGTTGAATATGAAATTAATAAAACAAAAATTTCCCAGAAAACAACGATTTTACAAAATTCCTAAGAATTGAAAACAACTAAACAACATCATGTAGTTAATCAGAACGTTAATTAACGAGAAAGAATCACGTTTTATAGTTATTTCTTAAAGTTTTCAAACATTAATCACGATTTTGAGGGAAGAATTTCTCAGTGGGTTATTCTTATTCTTGGGCAATCATTTGGAATCTATTTTTGTTCCTATTATTATTATTGTTGCTGTTGTTGTTTTGCATAAAATTTAAATAACAATTATTTAAATTGTTGTTTGCATTATTAAATAAAATCCTAGCTATGGAATTGCATGAATTTTACATGAAAACCACTCTCCATTGAAAATCATAAAATTTTTTATAATGCTTACACAATATTGTTGTTGTTTTACGTATATTTAAAATCAAGTCATTTAACTTTTCAATAACGACATGCAAAAATTACAAACAGGTAAACAAATAGAACTAATCAATAACAAAAATAAGATATATTTGGACAGATGTCAGCGAACGGATTTTTTTAATTATACGATTGTCTTATTTGTTTTCGTCGCCTTGAATTAAATTTACCCGAAAAAAAAGGCTCAGTTTTGAAATTATTATAAATATACTTGACAAGGCCGTCCATATAGAATATTTCAGTTAAGATAATAATAATGACAGTAGAATGATTATTTATTTATATATACATTTAAATATTATGACATGCAAATAATTAATACAAGTGGCAATTTTATCGCATAAATATTGATATCATATATATTGTTATTGTTAGTATTAAGTCGGGTGGGTTTGGCGGTATCGTTATTAAAACAATGTTTCCAATAACAATAACAATAATTGTTGATAATTTGTGTAGTTTTACAATGAAAACATTACATTTTTTTTCTTGTTTTTTTTGTTTAATTCAAAAAAATGTGGAACATGTATTTGTTTTGGCACATTTTCGTTTAAAAACTAAAAACAAATGTGGTCAAATGTTAAAAGAAACCTGATCATAGGGCGGAACTCATGAGTTTCATCTGCTTTCCTCCCATGATTTGTAAAAATAGGAAAATTTGAGATCAGTCTGATTGAGTAGAAACCACTTTTGGTTTTTATAGACAAATCTGATTAGTATCACAAAGGCAAATTCTATAAAATTCGATTGATAACAGTTCAATAGGGCGTTACAACATTTTCAATAACCCTCCAAAAATAATCTTCTATCTAATAAATTTTAATTGGTTAGTGGCGCCAGAGATTGTCGAGACTGTTATAGACATCATATAGAGACAACAACAACAACAACCCTCCTACCCGAAATGAAGATTTCTAAACAAGACAAGTCCTACATAATCTAATATAAAAGTATTACAAACAAATATGAAGTACAATACCACTTAAAACTTATTAAAGTCGTGATTTCTAAATCGTGTTTTTCATAGACAACAATAGGGTTGAAAATCTCCCTGAAATTCGATGGATGTTAATGTTAAATAGAAAATTATTGCACGAATGAAAGAGAGAGTTTTTTCCGGATCAATCAAATTTTAATTCGTTCCGAAACATCAATTATTTTGAAACATGTATGGCTGTGTATTGTAAATACATACAACAATCAATGTGGCGGAGATATTTTAAAATTGAATTTCTCACTAGTGAAACAACACAAAACCGCATACAAAACAACGATTACTAAAAGCTAAACAACAGATATACGTAGGTACATAAACAACAACAATTCCCAAACGTTACGGTTATCGCATTTGATGAAACCGTTTCCGTTTTAGGAGAATTTCGAAAAAGAAAAAAACACGAATCGAAGATTAACTAATTTTAATCAATAAGAGAACCATTAAATGGTTAGATGTTTCGTAAATGTTGATCGTTTCGTTTCAACAAATTTTAATTAAAAGATGTAGATTTCCTGAAACTCATCGACATTTAAAAATCTTTAAAAAGAATATCTTAATTAGTATTCTGTGTATAATGTGAAAATTGTATAGAGAGATAGCATAGCTTGATGGAAATTGTTGCATAATTACGAATTTCATTTAAAATAATTTACACAACTACTTTAATTTTTTAAAGATTCAAAAGTATTTTAAAGAAATATTTACTAGAAAGTAGACTTATTAACGACTTAATAGACATACCTACCTATATCAGCTTGTTTTATAGCTTTAATTAGAGGAAATTCTCAATTAATACCCAAAATTCCGAATTAATTAATATATCATTTTTGAATTTCAATTAATTATAATTTTCTTCTGTCTATGAACTGATTGTGGGCTCAATGAAAACCAGAGAAATCGGCCGTTGTCGTTGACTTAATTGTAGGTGTTTTGTGTATTTCTTTTTAAGATTTTCTTTGTTAAATCAATTCCTACTTTTATCGGTGGGTGAATAAAACAAGAAAATAACATTGATTTTGTGGTTCCATTGACGCCATCTAACCAAATATAAAACCATGAATAAATATTTAAGCATGATCTAATATACACGGGTATTGTATAGGTACAGTTTGTAGTCCATTTGATTTTTATTGAGAAAAATTTTAAACAATTTGTTTATAAATGGAAATTTGTGTACATTTTTCCAAAAAAAAATGTAATCTATCAGAAATTGGAACAAATTTCCTCCAGTTTTTCCCTAGTGTGTATAAACCAACTACTATGATGACTTTTTCGCTCGGCTGCAATATATCAAATTACTTATTTCAATTACAATCAATAAACTCTATTTATTCTGTTGGCCATCAATCATTGAGGTGAATTCAGTCGAGAATAGATAGCTAGAACACATATCTAATCAACTGTACAATCTGTATTACGTCTAGAAAGAAGCCTATCGTTTCTTCAACATTTTTTTCCCCTATTCCTCTCATCATCTTATTCATTTTTGTGTTGTAAGTAATAATAAGTGGCGTGCTTGGAGTATTTTAAAATTTAATATGGAAAAGAAAGCAGAACGAACGAAGCACCACCACCGGTTTTTATTTGGTAAAGGCGAAACGTCGGTTTCGCCTAGCAATCAATAACAGTTTAGATGACTCAAGGGATAAAAAGGAAATATGACGTTTACATTAATGCCCCCGTACCGCATGGAATGCTTTTATGATGGATTCCTTCCATATTACTTGAGAAAGAACGCAATTCCCTTGGAAACTTTCTACCATAAATGTCCGTGCTGCTGGTGCACGCCTGTAAACGTAATAAAAAAAAAAGGATAATAATAAAAGAATTTTTTCCCAACATACTAGTTAACTATAAGTACCGTAAATATGACCAGTGATGATGGTATTTTATTGGAAAAAATATTAATTTTGCTGTTGCTGTCAACAAAAAATTCGTGAGTTTGTTTTAAAATTATCCTTCACAAATCCACGAAAGGATCAAATAGAAAGTTTTGTGTTCAAGAATAAAAAGAATCGATACGAAAAGAATAGAAGTACGAAAAGCTAATGGAGATAATGGAGAGTAATTTTTAAAGAAGCTACAAAAAGTAGAGTATAGACGAAGGGATGCACGCTAAGATTTTAACAGACACTTTATTGATTTATCCTGCTAATCAAGATAAGATGATAATTAAGTGACAATATATTTTTCAAGAATTTTCAAAAATCATCCTGAAAATAACTGAAAAAAAAGGAGAAAAAAGAAGAGAAGCACTTCCCTGAAAAGTTGACTAATCAATCTTGTTTCGTTTAAAAATGAACACAAAACTTGAAGTTTTAAGTTTAAAAGCTCATTGTTGAAGTTGACATAATTTTAAATAAATCTATTTCATGTTATTTATGTTCGAGTATTCGAGTTTTATAAATTGTGAGTTAAAAGAATGAGAGAGAGTTGTTATTGTGTAGCTTCAGGCTACTGTTACAGAAGCGTTTTGTTAAAGTCTCGTTACAAAACGGTGGACTTTTCTTCTAAATTTGGTTACAAACTTAATAGCACCTCACAAATACTTTTGTATATCAGAAAAAAAATAAAACCTCTTGAAGCTTTTTATAGTCCTGATCAATCGACCAATCTGGTAAAACTGTTGTCTTGTTGTTGTTGTCGACAAATTCGATTAATTAATTGGAGCTACAACTAATTGAAAAAGATCAGTAAAATATTTTTTTTTTTGCTTTTTAGAACGATTTTTTCCTTCCTATAGACTATCTTTCAGCATACTGTGTAAATTTCTAGGCGTTCTTAATTTGTCCGTCATTATAGTTCATTAATATTGATGGCCGTTATTAACGGAAATGGGTTACAAGACTTGCTTGCCTCACGACATGTAAATTATTCACATTTATTTTAATTGCTATGGTTTGAAAATTACATATTTTAACGAGAAATTGAATATAAAACATGTTTTTTTTTTGTCAATACGCAATGCCGAAAAATTGAATAAATAAAGATAAATATTCGTAGTATAGGTATATAGGTATGTATAAATAAAAATTTTTGGTTTTATTTACATATATTCTAAACACATACCTGAATTTCTGATATGATAACCAACTAGATAAATACAACTAAGAATAGAAATGAAATGAAAATATGCAAATAATTTCAATTATCGTCAGTTGTATAGCGCGACTCTCTAATTGTAGGAAAAACATTGATTTCGTGTAAATTTTTTCGAATTTGTTTTCTTATTATGATTGTTAGAATTCATTTAGAAGAACTGCCTAAATATATATATGGACAGATAACGAAAAAAAAACGGATTCTCTGTTCCTGATAGTTACAACATGCAGACGAAAACATTCCCTCTCGTATACTCGTATATAGACTTTATCAATTAACCCACCACTTTACTCTCTCTGGAATCTTTCAACATTGTCGAATTTATCTTGTTAAGATCTTTTTAGTAAATTCCATCTAAAATTTTATTACCTATCTAATTTCGGTCTGTCTTTCTTTTGGTAATGTCCTTTTTCCACTATTTGTGTCTGTATCAGCTCCTTTTTTGTTCATCTTCTTTTTCTGTTGAGCTGCCGAATTGAAGAATTCCCTATCTTTTGCATCGAAGTATGAATTGGGTGTAAGCAAATTTTCGAGACTTAAATTGGTCTACAATAAAATCACGGACGAAGTCATTATCGTTGCAAGTTTCTTGTCGTAAATCAATTTGTCAGAGTTAATGTTGTTGTAATACACTTCTACCTATACCCAAGGTACTTGTAAGCGAAACACAGTGGATTTCCCATAAACTTCATATTAAAGATTTTGAGATGGTAGAAAATGAGAAAGTGAAATTGAAAAAATTATAGCAAAAAAAACGATTTTATGAAATTTAAAGTCATTCCTTCTAATTGAATAAAGTAATTGAACTTTAAGGCTATAGATTAAATAAATAATTTTGCAATTTATAAGTTTTTGATAAAGGCATTTCGAAGAAAAAAAAGTTTAAGTACACATTAGTACGTACACTGACAAATATTTGTGTATTTTTAATCAAATATTCAGAAATTAAATATTGACACGACTCTAACATCAATGTTTAAATATATTCAAAATTATCTAAATAAAAATTTATATTTAATTTAGACTTTTATCAGAAAATAGTATTTGAAACCGATAAAATGCCAGTATAAATGACTGACTAGAGGGTAACGAAAAATGTTGAAGAAATGTCGAAACACTGTTCCTATCAACAAATAAAAAAAAAGAACTTTTGACTTGTTGAATTATTAGATACGAGAATGACGGTGATGATGATGATGATGGTGACAGCTGAGAAAAAAAAGGACACAAATGACACTTTTATCTAGATGATATGCGACCGGTTCAAAAGCCATATGGAAGAGGATTTTGTAATTTTAATCCACACGGCAAGTAAAACGCGAAGAAAACATTAACGGGGGGGAAAATAATAAATAAAATATTTAAGATAAGAAGGAATATGAAAGGAGACTTTATATAGGGAAATAATCCCGAGATTATCATCTCAAAGAAAAATAAGTGCCGAAAATAAACAACAACAACGACAAAAAAACAAATTGAAGAATGAATCAAAATTTTATTAATAAAATTTTTTTAAAAAAACAATTTCTCTCCCTTTAGCTTGAACTCAAATAAAATAATTTGTTGAATTCTATTGAAAGAGAAAATATGACGCGTGTTGAAAATAAAGGAGTTTTTGTCAGTGGAAGTTGTTTATACTCGAATTATTTTTACCCGAAATAAATAATTTCCCAATAAAAGTGAAAATTGTTTGGAAAACTCGATTTCGTTTCGTAAGTGGCATATTTTCGGTAAATCAGTAAACCTGTATTGTATATTTTAGACCTAAATTGGCGCCTATCACGTTAACCTTAGATTAATTATGGAGAATTAGTTTAGCGGACATAATATCTCTATACTGTTGTGATTTATGCCATTCAAACACCGGTTAGTAGCAAAGCTTCCATATCTGGATTCGTATAATGCATTTCGAACAACTCCACATAATGTACAGGAGCATAATTACAATAGTAACAGAATCATTTAGAAAGATCTATTTTAAACTCCTAGATATATGTCCATCTATTCTCGTTTCTGTCTTGACTCTTGACTATCTCATGTGATCTACATACTTTATGTGTATATAAACGATAATATCTACGACAATGTCAAGTTTTGTTACATTCCAGCATTAAATTATTATCAATAGAGATTTTAGTCGTGATGGTGGAAAGGTCAAATATATCTCACAGAGGGTGAACGAACAACAAGAACAACGCAAATTCGTGTCTCATTAATTCTTAAACGAAAACAAAGACAAGAAACGCGACAATATTTTAAAAATAAATTCTACACACATATTAATGAGTAATCATTCATTAAACCTACATTTTTTCGTTTTGTTTTTATAACCTGGTTTTCTATAAAAATAATGCCAGAAGAAAAATTTAAATACTAAATATAATTGCGAATTTTCACAATAGCCGATTATCCAATTCCATTTTATTATTGTTATTATTATTAGTATTGTTATTATTGTTATTAAAGACAATGAACTGGATTCACACAACGACGACAAATTGCGTTCCCAAAAGCAATTAATCATCGAACCCTATTGGGTAATCGAATAATTGATTGGTTCTAGTGGACCACAAATCATATACCGCAACTAGAGTTCGATAATAATCACTGTACAGGACTCTAATGGACTAATTTATGCCGGAATAAAATCAGAAAAATATAATTAACAACTGAAAAACTGGCAATTTTTCTATAAAATACCAAAGAATTATGTGGAGTGATTAATTAATGATTATAATTTATATAGTACCGTTTATAGTGCAAGAATTATTCAGTTCATGGTTTTTAATATGAATTTACTGACTTTCAACGGAAATAAAATGAAACGAATAATTCCTAAGTACATTCTCATGTTAATAGGAGAATAACGACAACAGTCAATTACCGGCTGCTAAATGATATTATGAGAAATAAGCTTTTAATTTAAAACATTTATAAATTCAGTTTGTAATAATTTTAAAAGCATAACAAGAGACTATTAAAGAATACGTATATTTTGTATCTCTTTGAAAATTGTTTCTCTCTTCAACAATTTCAAATGTGTATACACATTTTAATTAGTCAGAGTACTTTTATAACGTACGTACATAGATCATAAAAGTGATTGTTACAGTGTTAATGGTCTATATTAGAAGTTTAGCTTTTATTATTGTTATTAAAAGATATATAGTTTTAATGGGATTAAGTTGCATCAAGAAAGTAATAAAATTTACATTTTAAAATTAAATCAAACAGTTCTAATTGCCCATTCTTATTAGTACACATTTTTAGATTTTCTGTTACAACCGTTTACTGATAACGATACAGAATACGATAAATGTAAACGAAAAACCAACACAAAAGCAAAGACTGGAAAAAATACAGCACACCAGTTAAGAGTTTTGAGGATGGTAATTAAATATAATTAGCTTACCTACAGAGCATGTGTCGTTTCAGCCTTGTTAGACTAATAGTTTTTTTTTTGTTTAATTCTTCCATCTACAGTATGTTCCAGGAAATTAATGAGGAAGCCCATTTTGTAAACAGGTCGAGAACCGGCTAGAAAAATACATTTTTTTTTAAATTTAGAATTACATTATTCGGTTGTATGTAATCCAATTAGACCTAGTGAGAAAAAAAATAGTAAAATGTGTCCTAAACAAAAAAAAATGCTATCTAGTAGCAATCTAATATATCATGAAGCTGTCTTTCCACCTAGTGAGTTACTGGTCGGGAATCTGTGGTGTGGATTTCTTGATGAACATTTCTTTGAAACGCCAATTTTCACGGAAGACTGAAACTTTAGGAACAGTCTCGATTACTATCTCACCTGCTCAAATTGGACTGATTTTAGTAGGTTGGTAGACAAGAAACTCGAGATATGATTTAAATTTAAAAAAATCAACAATCACGACTATCACCAAACTGAAATGGGGAAATTCTCCATTTATTACGGGAATTTGGCGAGCAAGAGATAATCTTTGGGTACCATTATGACCAATCTTTATCTCGATATATTTCACCTTTATGTAGGACCCCAGAAACTGGCAAATACCAATCATAACAACGGTCTAAACTTGGAGCGTGACGATAGATTTATTAGACATTTTCAACCCAAATATACGGATATTATTTTAAAATTTCGTTACATTCGCCACATAATCTACTACCGCGGATAATCATGTGCACACTGCTGGATATTGTGGTCCACCAACAATCCTTCCATCTAGCTGAGGTCTCAATGAGTGCGACACTCATAAAGATTCCATATTTCCCCAGTAACTACAATGCAACTGCATAGAAGTCTTAAAAATGTACCCAAAAAATTGAGTACTCGTCTCACCTTAATAAAAGCTCCTATCAATCACCGATTTATAGAAGGGCTAAGCCCTTCCATGATTCCAAAAATTATGAATAGATGTACCTATGTTTATTCGGGACTGGGTATACCCAGATACTACTTAGACTCCAATGGTCTATTGTGTCTTACAGAACGTCTTCCATAGTCAATCATTACATCTTTGGGGTTCGATCAAGGGCAGTCTAAACCAGCGACGTCTCAGCTCAGAATGACCAGAAAAATGACAACTTTATCCGATAAGGATATTGCTATTGATATATTTTACGGAAGTTTCACTGGATTTCTTAGCCAAATAAAAAAAAATGAAATGTCTGTAACATTGTTAGATTATTATTAGATTAGAATACGAATGAAATCAGTTTTGCAAAAGCAACTTAAATTAAGTTTAATAACATGTCTATCATATTTTGCAGAGAACTATCCAATATATGTATTATATTCCTTTCTCTTTGTCTGCCATAGTTTAATAAAACTATGATTTATAAGTGGATTGAAAATTAGTCATGCAAATGTAATAGTTATAGAACTAACATTGCGGACAAGTTCCATTTCCTTCTAATATAATCTCAAGGGTGAAATTATTACATTTTCATTCAAATTTCTGTTTGAGAAATAGATTGAATTTAATAATAAATGTCAGTAACTATATAGTTGAAATTATTTCCTTTTTTTTTTATGAATATAAAAGATATTCTACTAAAAATACATCGTTTTATATGTTCTAATCTTTTCAATTTTGTATTCTTGTACGTCCTTTGAAATTTAAAATTCATAATCTTATTTCAAGCAGATAAAAATAAATTCAAGAAAAACCTACCTACATATATACCAATATCTAAAAAGCCATGAAATGTTAAAATTTGTTTCCGAAATCAAATAAAAGCCTATTTACTTTATGAATTTATACATACGAAGCAATATTGAAGCGACAGACCTCCTACAATAAGTGGTTCCTGCTTCAAATGCACTCGACCGACCCTCCTACTCCAGCCCAAAAGGCCACAGATGTCATAGCAAATATTGACTAAAAACTTCGAAATAGCCGCCAAGAGAACGAAAAAAAAAGAAGAAGAAGAAGAAGAAGATGGAAAAATTGCCGCCATTATTTTTAAAATAAACAGAAAAAACACCTCATCACATATTTGAACATGAATACATATTTGTGTTGTGTCCGTCCCTCATACAGCCAAATTCGTGACTAGCACAAATAAAAAAATAAATACTGAAAATTCTAGTTAAAGTTTTCGACCGTGCTGTTTCGTAGTTACTAATAATTATTTTTCTGTATGTATGTGAAAAATGTATTGAAACCTTATGTGAATCATTTTATATTATCCTTGGGAGAAGGTTTCAATATTCAAGTGAAAAAAGAGAACGAATAAAAAACGAGGGAAAAAAACTGAAATGGGAACGTGTTAGAAATGTGTTTTTAATTTGATTTAAGGTGTAAAGGAACCAGATGTTTTTCTATAGAGATCTCTCTCTCTCTGTCTCTCTTTCAGCGGTGAACCCCTTTGGCAGGTTTATTTCTTTTATTAGAAAAGGGATGAATGAATAAAACTATAATGCCCTATCAAAAATTGTATGGTTGTTTGAGAAAGGAAAAAAATATATATAGCAAGAGCACAAAATTCGTAAACGAGGGTCGTTAGAGGTGGAATCAAATTGGTTCGAAATCCATAATTTTGGTATTGTTGGAAAAGTGGGAAACATTTATAAATAAAACATGGAATTAAAACGAAAGTCAACGGAGAAATGCTTCCCAGTGTATAAACTCAAACAAGTTTGTACAAACTTTGTCCATTCTTGTCAAATAAATATGTAAATGAACGTTTTCCCGGATACAACAATGGTCGTAGAGTAAGGGAGTTAGAAATGTACCGGAAGAACTTTATTTAAACTCCCTGTGATTTTTAAGTGCAGTTATAATATTTAATCAAAATTAAACTTTCTATAGTATAGTTGTTTAAAATGATAATATTCTAGCTTTTACAATATTTCTCTTGTTTTGTTAGATAATCGTCGCCTGGATTGTTGAATAGTTAACAATTTCAGTTTAAACTATGCATAAAGGTACGTTGCAGACATGAAATTAACTAGGTATTGAACTTTCAAATACTATTATCATTCATTGTGGCTTATCACGAAATGTAGGGAATAGCAAACGAACCGTGGGAAGACAAGATGGGCTTGTGTGTTTCGAATTTGTAACATTAAACGGACACGGCAATAATTTGTGGGTCTCTGCTCTCTTTGTTTGACTAACCAAAAGACAGTATTTGTTTCGAAGTGAAACGAAAAAGGTGATAGTAATGAATATGTTCTTTTTATATATCGAAACGAATTGGTCATTACAGAATAAAATAGTAGCTTATTATTGACCAACAAAGACATGAATGGACAATAGGGAGTGTACTGTGTTGATTAGGTTTAGTTAAATATAGTTTTTGATCCAACAGCTGCATTTCTAATTGATCCAATAAGCAAAAATTTACCGAATTTTCTTTATCAACCACAACAACCCTCATATAGAATTTGATAGCTTTCAATCTAGGTCCAAGATGGCTTCTACTATAATTGTGTATAGATAAGTGCCCTTTAACCCCAGAGAAATAGAAGCCAGGTTTCGGCCAAGTCTGACAGCCGATTATATAAAGGGGGGTTATACAACACAAGAAGCTTTATTATATATCCTACACTACCCCTCAAAATAACGTTCTCTCTCTCTGAATAGATATAGTTGGACGGACACCTAAAAGACCTATCCGTACTTTATAACCTGTTTACATTGAATTTCTGGCATGAAACACCGCTTTTCCAGTCCGACAACTTGTCTGATCGTAAATTCTACACCAGTATACGGTATTAACTCAAAGTAATTACCTGCCTAAAACCATAAATAAGAGAACTATTACACGGCTGACCAATTTTTCGGATTCTTAGAAAAACCCAAACCCAGTCAATGTATTTTCAATGTATAGGCAAATAATTTACGTCAAAATTTTTATCATTTTCAAAATGAAACACAAAACGGGATTTGTTGAGAATCTTACAAGATGAATGGAGAAGAGATTTCCTGTTTCTATGTGATTATCTAGACTTTTTCTAAACGGAAACGAGAGATAATTTTGAAATATTTGTGTACAGTTGAGGGAATCTGAAGACCATCTATCATATTTGAAATGTTACAGATTTCCCAATCTAACCCTCAAATTAATTTGTTTCCTTTCCATTAAACCGGAAATGAATGGTCAAATAATTACAAATATGTTAATTAAATGCATACCAATAATTTTCCCCCATCCCTAAAAAGAGACGAAGACAAAAAAAAAACAATACAGTAAAGCAATAACTATACGTTTGTCTTCTCTCTATACGATAGTAACGACGATTTATTATTGCAAAACTAATCACGTATTACGGTCCGTTTGAATAGACCAAAACACGGTCGGAATATAGAACCATTTCCTGTCAGTTGGTTGGCTGAATGTTGACCAGAATTATACTATGTGTGTGTGTGAGTGTATGTTGTTTGTCTCTATCTATGTCTATATATTACACGAGAAAGCTCAATCGTCGTGATGTATCCCATCCTGAAATTCTCTCTATACCATATGTTTGCGTTTGTATATTATAGGTAATATCTCTGTATATATAGGCTGTTAGCGTATAGAGAGTATGTAATTGTGTTGTGGCAAATTATTAGAAAATCTAAAAATTGAGTACTCATCTTACTTAATAAAAGCGACAGCCCTGAGTCTTCGATAGAACTCTGATCGTCCTTCATAGTCAGTCCCTGCACCTCTTGGGGTTCGATTAAGAGCAACCCAAAGCAGCAGCGTCTCAGCTTAGAACGGCCAGAAAAATTACTATGTATTACAATTTTATCCGATCAACATATTGCTGTTGACATATTATACGGACTTTTCATTGTTAGATTATTAGATTAGAATACGAATGAAATCAGTTTTGGAAAAGCAACCTAAATTAAGTTTAATAACATGTCCATCATATTTTGCAGGAAACTATCCAACACATACTCCTCTTTCTTTCTCTTCCATAGTTTAATAAAACTATAATTTATAAGTGAATTGAAAATTAGTCGGTAGCTACTTTGTGTTTATGTTGTTTGTCTCTATCTATGTCTGTTTCTTTTAAAGGATACACCCATATAGAAACGACAAAATTACAATTAAACCAACCGTAACAGACGAATGTATTGTGTAGGAAAATAATATTATATAGAGAAGATAATTTTGAGGAAATTCGCAACAATAAGAAAGATATGAGAAGAAAAAGAGATTTATTCACATATATTTTTAATCTGTTCCAACCCTCCCACTAGAATGATGTCATAAAAAAGTACTAAAAAATCTTCCAATGTGCCATAAAAACGTAACCGTATGGTCTGTGATTTTACGATTCGTTCAATGTTTTTATTTAAAGCTCAATCAAAACCGCAAATAACTCTCCATTCTATATTATCATCATTATTATTATTATTATTTTCAAAAAAATATGTTGAAATTCTCGAAAAATCCGCCGAAATAATCTTGTTACCAACAAAACAACCAATCGATCTCTTTTATTCTTTTCAAAAATCGTTGTATAGACAAATGCACACATGTGATATAAGAGATTAGAGTATTGCTTCCAGTATATGCCGCCCTTAATCTGTTTGATTGCCTGTGCAGAGATTAGAGTTCCGTCTAAATCACTTTAACAAACATCGTTTGAATTAATTCAACCATCAAATACAGAGTACCGCGGCGACAGTTTATTGCCAAGATCCGGGATGTGGTGTGTTTCAAATCTCTTGTATTCATATATAGTCTGCTGGTACCTTCATTGTACATATACCAGTTTTTATTGTATCACATGTACTTACTACATAGAGATAATATGCTTTATACGACGAAAGAGAGGCGGCGGCAATAAGTCTAAATTGGAAATAGAATAGGCCACGTCACTTTATAAAATAATAGCACAAATAGCGTTATCATTTATTGAATACAGGTATAAGGAGAGAATATTTCATTTGCAATTATACCTATACCGACCACATTATTATTACTCGCTATAAATGACAATCGATATTTGAATTAACAATGATTGCTGTTTTCCATCAAGGAAGCTCGTTTATAAATAATCAATAAATTGTAATTGTGATACGTACCTAGTTAAATTATTACAAAATCTAGAAAGACACAGGAATGTTATTATTGATATTCGTATTATAAACAGTAGTTTCCCCTCTCTCTTATACATCAAAAGGTACAGGTAAAAGCTGCATATAATTCAATAAGGGTGATGTGGTTCAAAGCTTTTACCGACAACAAGTTCAATAACCCTGAAAGTTCGTCATAAATTTTGATTAAATATTTCACCTAATCATAGATAGATATGTAAAATTTTTGAAGATTCCCATTTTTTTTTTAACATTTGAAATTTACTGTGAGTATAGAGCGCGTGTTGTTCACCACTTTCATCAGCTTGTAGTATTAAAAATTAATCCTGCACTCAAGTTGTCATCATATTTTACTTGTTGTTTTTCTTTTCATTTCTCTCCACTTCATAGCTCCTATATTAACTGGGATTATAATCTTTTATTTTCTATACAATATCGTAGCGTAAACTTAATCACAAGGCTACAACTTGAGTTTTACATCAATATGACCATTGCTCTTGTTGTTGTTGTTGTTGCTGAATGTGAGAGTGTAATACGTGAGCCTTAACGATCATTTCAAGAGATTTGATTTCGTGCCCGTGGTGCTGGGTATCTGGTTTAAACGGAATTCGATAGCGTGTTCGGGTCGTTAGTCTACCCATTTACCAACGAGAACATGTTATTTCCATCATATTTCCTGTGTATAGGGGCAAAAGAGAGATAGAGAAAAAGCGAGTTTCAAAATTTTCCAAAAAGGCAATAACACTACTGTAGCCATATCATATATTCTTCTCTGTCCGACCATTTATAAGTGTTTTCACTGAATGATGTACGATCACCATTAGCTAGATTATAGATGATTATTTATAGGATTTTCAAATTATGCGGACGGTTTCCATATATAGACAGATAAATAGAGAGAGAGAGAACGAGATTAAAGGGATGATTAGTTGGAAGAATTATTAGGAAAAAAATGTCTATTACTCACTCTTTATTCCTGTCATCTGTAAAGGACAATCTAACCCAATCGATCAATCATTAATCCTCCACTTGTCAACTTTACGATTTAATTGCTTTTGTTTGTTTTCCAATATTATCCCACTTTTAATCCCTTTCCTCTCTGTCTATTTATCTTTGTAATACACACACACATCATGTTGTTGTAGATATTTTTTTTTTTGATTCGTAATTACTAATAAGTCTCTTATAAGCTGGAAGAGGTGAGTGCATCTGACAGGCTAGTAGTAGTTTTAAATTGATTGTGTATCTTTTAATAACTCTATAGTGGAGAATAAGAGAGAAAAAAGGCGTAATTTGGTTAGAAATGATGATGGTGATGATCATAATGATGATGATGATGATGATGATGGTTCGTTGCGCAACCATCTACCCATCCAGTTACAACGTTAAAGTTTCAGAAATAGAGGAAAAAACAACAACAATATTTCGCCAAAGTTGATTTTAATGGTCATGGCGTTACTGAGAGAGGATTGTTTTCATTTTTTATACACAGTCATATTTCATCGAGAATTGTGAAGCGTTACTTACAGCCGAACAAAAAAAAAAAGGATAGAAACGGAAAAGACCAATTTTTAACAAAATCTAACATTTTTATACAATACAAAACTTACTGTAAATGTAATTAATTGACAAAAAAATCACATTTAATGGAGTAGCGTGCCTATTTTGTCCGTTAAATTGAGAAGTTATATATTAACAATATTACTTGTTAGATAAGTGATTGTCTATGTCCTGAACTAATAAATCATTCCTAAAACACTATATGGACACATACATATTTGGAACATGACCGTGTATCCTGGGAATTCAAACCATTCATAGTTAATTTACGAGGAACAGCTGATACGGTCGCTAAATTGTCTCCTGGTTTTCGAATTCAATGGATGATCTATATATGTATATACAGATGTATGTAGGATTTCGGTTAATGCCTATGAGGGTACCCTATCCTGTAGGCAGTACATATACACACAGTATTTGATAAATTGATAATGGATAGATATGGGATATATCTGTAAAACAGCTGGATAGTTTACGGAATAAAGGCGAAAGTTCCAGAGATAAAAAAAAACAGGAATATTTTATTGATCTGAATTGTATAAGACAATGATAACGGGTGTAGAGATAAAAATGATTTAAATACACATTAACAAGACAATAAAGATTAAAAATCCATTTTGATAATGAAGAGTTGATACGTGACTAGGATCGAAACTATACATTGATGGAATATCTGTCCGTTGAAAATTATTACTGAGATTTAATTGTCAATTAGATATTACGACCAATAAATTGTGTAGCGGTCTATAAAATTACATTGTTACATATTATTAACTGTTTTTCCGATAATAATTTATAATTTTGTTATAATTTTTTACTCCTATTTGAAAAAAATATGGAAAATAATAAATTCATTTTAATGTATATACAGGTTTCTTTCCTACTTCCAATTCAATCAGATCAATCATAATTCTTGTCCTTTACAGATGGTTTCTTTCATATTGCGAGTATGGAAAATGCAGACAAAAAAAATACGAATTATATCCCATCGCCGCGGTCTCGGTTCACGAAATCACTACTCTATATCTCCCAGTCGGATCAGCATGGATCGTGCAACAACAAGACTATAAAATTACGCCGTAAAAGGACTACATAAATTAATAACGAGAAAATATCATGTTCATCCTCGATATTCTCATTCTTTACTTTAATACAAAACTTGACTTGGTTGGAGACGTTTTTTTCTTTTAACATTTTTAACGAAATCCAATACATCTTATCATTTTTCAAATGTCTCATTTCACTTTTCTCTGCAACAACGTTTCAAATTTACACTCACAAAGAGAGAAAGAGACATGATAATGAATGTAGAATAATGGTATTTCGTGTTATTCTTCAAATTTTATATCATCATGCCATGTCATAGTAAACTAGTCAAAGATGTATTTTGAAAATAATAAAATCGAAAAATGTAGATAAAAAACGCAAACCATGTCATATATCATATTTTAAGGAACGTTCATTTCGATATTATATGGTTAAAGTTTGACGTTGGATATAGCAATAGGAAAAGCGAAAAAAATATATTATATACATAAAAATACATGTCAAATTCCGGCCAAGGGACGATGACAGTAAATTTAATGAGACTGACACGATATGTAGTTGCTCGAAGCAATTTTCGGGGCTAAAATACAGCTGGGACTTATACATAGATCGTTAGAGAGAAATGCATTTTTATTGAGTTGAGCAAATTATAGAGACGAGGGAGCGAATCGGATATATAATTGCATTTGTGCATGCATGTGCGGTGTTTCAAGAATGATATTAGTGGGTGATAAATAAACAAAAACTACTACTGCAACAACAGAAAAAAAAAACTAAGGGGATATATTTAGATATGATAATCTGGAATAAAGATTAGTGATATTGTAAATTTCGTTATAAATTCAAAAATGAATTGTTGAATAATAAGAAAATATGTGTGTGTGTGTGTTTACGAATTTCAAATTTCCACCTACGGCGCCGTCATGGGTTTGAGCTTTTATTAAAGCTCGGCATGCAACCGAGAGGTTTCCAGCTGGGTTCAGTCTGGTGTAGTTTCATCATCATTATCATCATCATCCCTACAGTCTGAAATGTTTCAAAAGTCATTTATTCTATCTTTTACTAAATCTTGACATGAAACAATGATTTTCAATTTGAAACCATTATTGATTAATAATACCAGAAAAAAATTAGGTTTTTTAATAAAATTGCTTTTTCAAGTTAAATTTAAAGTTTAATCAAATAAATCGATCTAATATAGTTTTTGTTTTCAGTTGTTGGAAATAAGATTTTCAGTGTCGAGGAAGTTGGATTGAAGCCAGAGAGATTTTATTACACAGGATTTATCCGTTTTATCGAAACAGAGATGGACTTGAAAATGACCGAAAGCAACCATCTATAAAAAATAAATCGTCCAATATAAAATTTTATTACATCATATAGAATGTTTCACACTTTTAGGATTGTTGCAAATAAATTTTATTAATCGACAGAAAATAAATCCTATAATAATTTAGTATCTTAAATTGTATATTTAATGTTTCACCAATTATTTTTGGGTTTTTGTACCTTCAGGTATATAACAAACAATTACTAAAAATATACCTAACTGTTCAAAATTTCAAACGTGAGTTTAATCTAATTTAGTCCGTTTTGGCAACGATTCAACAAAAAGGAAAGATTCAAGAAACGTGAATCGTTTGTGACTTTCAGTCATTACTTTCCCATCAACTAACCCATCAATCATATGACACAAGTGGGTAGTGGTTGTTATTCCACTCTATCTCTATAAAAAAAAACAATCAGGCACATCTATTGCTATACCTATGAAATTTTGTTTCTCTTTTAAAAAAGAGAGTTAAAACTAACGAATTGTTTTCGAAAATCGATTAGATACATTGCTGAGGAAATCAATCATTGATTTAATGGGCAAAAAGAAACACAAATATAGAGTAACAAAACATTATTATTGAACGGATGATTGGGTGCTGGTTTTGACGTCAAATGGAATTACCTATCTATTGTCCACATCTTTCGAAAATCCCTTGTGTCTAATTTTAGTTCCAGTTTCTGGAATCCTATTCGCCAACTTCGCACAGCCGATTCTTGAAACTTTCAATTATATTGCTCTCTGTTGATCGTATAGTGGGTATGTCTATTGTGACAGATCAAGATAGAAAGAAACAGGACCGGAACTACTATGAATTCTGAGTGGTATGATTCGATTGCATTTCTTTGAAAATTTAAAAATGCAGCATTTGTTCCTTTATCAGACGAAAAAATTGAATCGAGTTTTCCAGATCTGTAAACAGCATTTTTCGTATTGTTTATAGCCACTCGGTTATACGACAAGACATTTTCTAAATGAAAACTAATTAAGAAAAATCCGGAGCGTTGAAATGGAATAATTGACGAAAAAACGAAAGAAACGAAGGACATCGACCTTGTTAATATTATTAGCGCTTTTATTTAATCCAAACATGAAAATCGTATTTTCAAGAATTCTATCGACAAAATAAAAATTAGCGATGAATAAAGAGGACTCGAATGAAAAATTATTCACATACATGTTTCATTTATTCTAGTTATGTTAATATTGAAATTAATGGCTAAAGGGCGTTAACGAAACAAGAAAACAGATTAAAGATTCCATCACGTGTTTCAATACAGTCTGACTACACGTATAATTTGATGCGAGAGAAAATACAAAGACTAGTTTTCTTGATAACAGCACACAAAAACCATAAAATTTCCAAACACAATTGTTTCAATTATTCTTGATAGTTTTGTTTGATTGATGTCGTGGAACTGGTTTAGTTTAGTTTGATAGAAATACGAGAAGGTTAATTAACAAAAAATGATCCTATGAAAATTGACCCTTCCTCAATTCATTATAATATTTAACTTTACATACAGATTAGATTCGGGTTGTGTGTATTATTTTCCTTTAGATTTTAATTTTGCATGACTTGTATCTTTTCTTTAAAATCCTGTCAAAGTTTATTAACCCTCCTCTTTCTAATGTTTATCTGGTATACTTAAAACCACACAGTCTACTCAACCATGAATAGACCTACATTTTTAATTACATGGTGTATAATTTCCTATTAAGAGCTAAGAGGAAACTCAACATTTAACTTGTCAGTATGGATGAAGTTATGAATTTTGCTGGGCACGAATTCCACGATTGGTCATGTGAAAATTTTTGAGCCCAATTCTGCTAGATACATTAGAAAAGACTAAACTTGTAAACCAATCATATGTGTCTGGTTAAAAATGAATCCTCCAACGTTTTCATTGATTTTCTTGTTGATTTCGTCGTCATAACAACAACCAAATTCAGTATTTCTTAACAATTCTGTTGATACTGCAGTAAAATTCTAGTGTGTTCTGATTAAAGTAGTGAAATTGTCAATTATTTGTCAGAAAAAAAATGGAGATTCAATATGTTTACCAAAAGAAACGGTCAGAGTTCGGTCGTCAATGTTTGTTCTCTGATAAAGGTCCTGAATTAATCGACAGTTATCCATCTGATAAGAAACTCCTTAATCAATGGATACTTCAAGATCCTGTCGATCGTGGAACTTTATGTGCACCGATTCAAGCCCAACATGAACTAAATACAACACGAGCTATTTATAAAAATAGTGGTATGAATCATGTAGAAGGTGGATGGCCAAAAGATATTAATATATATGATGAGGAACAAACGAAACGTTATCGACGTAAAATCGAAAAAGAAGATTCTTATCCACCGGCTGTATTACAATTATGTCGTAATATGGAATTTAATATTTTACAAAATAATGCCATCAATATTTACGAACAATATTTTATCGATTTACCATCATGTCCATTAGTTGAAAAGAATCAAGCAAGGACTGTTAATGTTTTTAAGGATCAAAGTACACCAACAAGACCAGTTAATTACATCTCCTGGTCGCCGGATAATCAAACAAAAATTGCTGTTTCACATTGTAATTTGAAATTTCAAAGTATCGTACCACATCAAACGAATTTTTGTTATATATGGGAAATTGAAAATCCCAATTATCCATTAATAATTTTAAAACCACCAGTACAAACGTTATGTATGGAATATCATCAGAAAGACCAAAATTGTTTAGTTAGTGGTCAATATAATGGTCAAGTAGCTTTGTGGGATTTACGAAAAGGTTGTGAACCAGTTGATGTTAGTTTAATTGAAGAAAGTTTCCATGATCCTGTTCACAATGTACTTTGGATTAATTCGAAATCAGGTTGTGAATTTTTCAGTTCATCGACAGATGGTCAAGTGAAATGGTGGGATATACGAAAACTACAAACACCAATTGATTCGTTACTGTTAGACATTACGAAAGAACAGACTTTTGCTAAAGCATTAGGTGCTTCAGTTCTAGAATATGATCCGTCAATCCCAACAAGATTTATGGTAGGCACTGAACAAGGTATTGTTATATCTTGTAATAGAAAAGGCAAGACACCTCAAGAGATCATGATAGCAAAATATTCAGCCCATTATGGTCCTGTATTGGCGCTACAAAGAAACCCAGCTTTCTCTAAAAATTTCTTAACAGTCGGTGATTGGTGTGCACGGATTTTCTCAGAAGATTGTAAAGAAAGTCCAATAATTTGGACACCGTTCCATAAAGTTTATTTAACTGGTGGTGCTTGGAATCCAGCTAGACCTTCTGTATTCTTCACAACACGTTCTGATGGTAAATTAGATATATGGGATATTTTACAAGACCAGAAACAACCGTGTCTTAGTGTAAAGGTGGCTGATGAACGTTTAACATGTCTTCGAATACACGATCAAGGTAGATTAGTGGCTGTTGGCAATGAAGCTGGCAATGTTTCTTTAGTACAATTAAGTGAAAATATTGCGTATTGTAGTAAAACTGATAAAGCTTTATTAACGGCAATGTTTGAACGTGAAGCAAAACGTGAAAAGATCCTAGAAGCTCGTAATCGTGAATTACGTTTGAAAATGAAAGTAAAAAGTGGTCCAGTTTTAGAAGGTGTTGAAGCCATTGATGGAGAAGAAGATTTAGAGAATGCTGGCGTTGAAATGGATAGCTGGACAAGTAAGGAAATCAAATTAATTGAAGAGGAATATTTCAATGCAATTGAAGAAGTAACAGCAGTTTCTGTGCAAGAGGAAGAAATCGAACATCAAATGGAAGAAGAACCGGAAGTTGTTGAGGAACCACCAGCACCATCACCACCGCCACAAAAACTAAAAACTAAAATGAAGAAAGGCGACAAGAAAGAGAAGAAGAAGAAGAAGAAATAGATTAAGTTACTGTAAATAAATAAATATTTATTAAATGTATAAATTGTTGTATTTCAATTCTATTGTGGTTAAATTTCTAATTATCTGGAGCTGAAACAACAAAAAAATGATATATATTAGACTGAAAATATTGCTGAAATTGTTGAAGAAATTTGCAAGTCTATATTAAAAACCGTTAGTCTAATTGGAATAAACTAATTTGCATTGGTAATTATCAAAAATTATAGTTTTAATATCTAATAATGTAGCTTAAAAGATAGATGTAGACTTTCCTGTTTCTAAACGTAAATATGCAAATTTCCCGTCATTAATTACTTTTCAATTTTCAGTTAATCTAATTATCTTGTATATTTTTAAATTAATTAACTTAATTAGATTAGTGGCACTAATAAAGATGATTTTAATTATTTTTAAAAACACCAGATAAGTCTCATTTTCCTAATTTCAGACAAAAATCAATCTATAAGCTGATTGTAGTGGATTTATTGGTTCCTATTAAATTCATCCGGATGACGTCGTGCCATTTCCACACAAAATAAATACTATGCAGTATATAAATATAAAAAATGTCGCATAATTAAAATGAAATAAAACCGATCAAATGATATATTTTTATGGTGGTCATATTGCATTCATTTTTTGTTGCTGTTGTAGTTGTATTCGATTATTGCACGCGATCTCCATTACATTATTAATCACATTAAATATTGACAGGTTGTTTCCTTTTTTCAATATTTTTCATTTTATTTACAATTTCTTTTAACTAGAGCCAGAGCCGGACTGGCTTACCTTGGCCCCGGGAGAAGGTATCTCTTCAGCTGGCGATCAAAAAAAAAATTACTTAAAAGATTATCGGTGGCCCCTCAAACACTATTTGGCCACCAAAAACTCATTAGTCTTGGAGGAAATCTCTCCATATCCCCCTGTCCGACACTGTTTACTTAGCTGTTACATACTTTACGACACAACAGTACAAAACACATAGGTATACAGACAAGTTTTTGGTTTTTGATAACAACGATACATACGAAATAAAGTTATATAATGTCCTTTGTCTAATTTATTGTTACAAGTTTTCTGATCAGTTGATTTTAAAACATCGACGAGTCAACATCAAAATTTTTCTAGTCTATTAATTTAAATAAAATAGTCAAAGATGTCTTGCTGTTAGTGTGTTTTGTGAGTGTAAGAGCGGGAGTGAAATTACCACCAACAATAAATCGTAAGAGTTATCAATGTGAAGTGTTTAAATATGAAGTGTTTTCTAAATGAACCACTACCATCCACCATTGATGATCAGCGTTGGAGGACTGCACAACCTTATCGGAGAGGTTCAGCGAAAGGGTAAGTTTTACAGCACATCATGGTTTTGCATTTTGTTTTTGAAAAGTTGGTGGTCCCTCCAACGCTATTTGGCCACTAAAAGCTCATTGGCCCCGTGGGAAATCTCCCCATATCCCCCCTGTACAGTCCGGCACTGACTAGAGCCTTATATAAAAAGATGACAGATAAAACCCGTTTTGTTACAGAGATTATTAATTAACTCATAACTAATTACAATGGACACGCTATAAATAATTATTGCTATGAATTAATAGGCCTGTTTTTATATTATACATGGAAAAAAGTACAGACGACAAGTTAATATTATAGCACAAAATACAGATGTTGTCTCTAATGGAGTTAATCATGTAGGTAGTGGATACAAGAAAGGAGTGGAGTAAGTAACAGGCAATTATGAAACTAAAAAGGTCTACGAAGACTGGTTTACGGCATACCGTAGAATTGTGAAAAAAGTCCTCGCTAGTGCTGACGACGATGAGGACTTTTTACAAAATCCCACCGATTATCAAACTTTTAAACTTTTGAATTACCATTTTCACGTTAGACACACTCTTTATCTGACCTTTAGTCCTTTACATAACCACTTGATAGAGGTTCTGGACTCTTTTAGTTTCTGTATCCCTTTCCGTTATCCTAGTTATTAAATCAACGAATTTGGGGAATAGAAACGACGTAGTGACACTATTTGACAGCCAAAGAAATAATATAATATAGGGGAAGAATTTTTAGTGGGAAATCTATCCGGTGGAAACAACATGTGCAAAATTTCCCTAAACCATTAGATATATGTCAGTGAATATTAATATTGTTCCCCTTATAAGGCAATGTATTATAAAAAAAAAAACAAAAACAAAAAAGCACACGTAGTATTAATTATAATTATAGCTTCCGTTAATTTCGTTCGCATCGTCGTCTATGATTTGGAATTATTGTTCATATCTCCCCGACAAGAATAATTTATGAATATTAATGGCTGTTTCGCTACTACACGTATAGAATAGATCGAAAACCTTTCTATTAATATTACAAATTCCACTATCTATAATAGTTAAAAATTTATTGAATTTATATTGAAAGGATTCCTAAAAACGTTAACGTTCAAATAAGTTGAAACCTTTGACGTGTTATTTATTATTTTAATTAGGGGTACAACATCAAACAACAAGGATCTCAATCTAAATCATACACCACGCACCTATAATAATTTTGTGAATATGAAATTACTACGACCACCATTTTCTTCTTCAGCTGCATCGCATCTAATCTAATTTAATCACCGAAAATTTGATCAAATTTAAACGATTTTGGGTTGTTACCATCACGACTTCAAGCAATTGGGACCGTCCTTTTGATCAATTAACAATGGATATGTTTAAATTTTATCCAAAAAATCTATAAATCAATCGAACGGATACGAAACATTAAACTGCATATTTTCTTTTGCTAACTTATATGTACACATTGTATGTATGTTGCTAAACATATAATTCTTGAATTTTAAACTCAAGCAGGATATACATAATAACTGTACAGAGACGTGTACAAAAATGTACAACAACAAAATGAAATTTGTGTTCTATATGTACTGATATTTGTGCTTTATTATATGTATGTGTAGTGTAGGATTATGTGAAATTATATAGAATTTTTTTCTGTTTTCTATTGAACAAAACTGAAAACACTTTCATGATTACCTATTCCAGAATTCGGTTTCTTTATTCAACAAAATTCTCGACATACAATAATATAGATTTCGAACGAATGCCCATTCAAATACATTTGAAAAGGCTTTTATAAAGATAGATTTGAGCGATTTTCAGTGAATTTATTACCCAGGGTAGGGTAGATTCGTTCGTCATTCGATCCTGTAAAATACCTGAAACTTTCAAATCGAATAACTTTCAAGAAAAATTGTTATAGTAAGGTATTCGTTTCCAATTCAAAATATTGTATAAAGTTTTACAATAGGGCGGAGACATATAAAACGAACAAAATTTTTGGTATATTTACCTATGTAGCTTACATTTCTATTTTGAGAATTAATGATGCAGTTATATGGTTGACTCGTTGCTGGTATGGCTGTACTGTAATGAAACATCCAATCAATTGACGTTAATCCATAATTAAATGGCTAATCTTGTTATCAACGATCGATAGAGACGACGACGACGACTGACGGCTTTTGCATCAAACTAGGCCATAGACGTCGTAAATCAGCTCTTATAAGGATTATATCTAAAGTTCAGTTTATACTGTATGTATGTATGTATACGGTATGTATACGATATAACTAGTTTACCAGACTAGAGTCTCGAATCAATTTGAACGTTATTAGCAAGTCAGAAAACAACGAACAAACAGAACAAAAAAAAATTGAATGAAAGGAAGTCTTAATTAGAAACGAAACATATATTTTGATCAAAGAACCATCTGATAATTGCTGCGATTGTTCGCATCAGAATTTGTTCCTTGCACATGTCCCACATGTTATTTCTCTGACAGTTGAATATAGCTATTATTTATATAAATAATAACGTGGGCTAGATTACACCACCAGAATTATATAATTCTGACATGTGACTATATCACACCCTAACAGTCTCATTATTTTTGAATATAAAATTGAAATATACTGCAATATAAATGAGTGTAATTCAATTTATTTGAATCAACGTTGCAATTTTATATTGGCAAATGGAATTTAATTAAAAAGAAAGAACCTCTTACGGATTGGTTGATAGACGAATACAGAACATATACATTTATATGTATATAATCCTTGTGAAAGCGTATATAGTTTGTACTTGTTCTTCTTCTCTTTCAGCCAGTTGATGAAATATTCAAATGTATTTTGCTATGCAAAAGCTGACCTAGTTGTACACAGATGTGTGTATGCATCACTATTTCCAACCAACTGCAGTCAGTACAGCGAATCTTGGTTGTTTCTTTCAAATTTTCCTAGATTCTTTTTGGGTATATGTGTAAGGAAATCACAATGGCGATATTTTCCAGTAGTCGGGTAGCTTTCTCAACAACTATACATTATATGAGAAAGCTCTAGTAAAACCGAGCTTTTCTTTAAAAAAATTGAAGCCTCTTTTGAAGTAAAAATCTTTTAAATTCTTAAACAACTTCATCTAGGGTATGTGTATGGAGAAGATAAATGGTAAAAATTTTGCGTATACCTACTTGGCACAAATTCAAATGATATAGTTGCT
>JAZBHA010000315.1:66374-77233 GCA_037464855.1 Iselma pallidipennis | reverse complement strand
TTGTGATAATAGTATGATGGTTCACATGTTGTAAATGATGAACCACTACAACAGGGCAATAGTGTAGAATCTTGTTTGATTTGATGATAAGTGGTTGTTGTTTCAACAACAATACTGGAATTCTCAAATACCTCATCCAGGTACGGTTTAAATAGTTTAATTGGTTTAGTAGTGGCCACAACTGGTGGTGGTGGTGGTGGTGATTGTGGCGATGATGGTGGTAATGATTCTTCATCCATTTCAAATTTCCTTTTTTTATTATTATTATTATTATTATTCGTCGATAAATCCCACACGTCTGGGTGAGGCTGTAGGAGACTGGATGGCGACATTGATGGTTGTTGTTGTTGTTGTTGTTGGTGTTGCAACGAGGATGGCGGTAGCGGGGACACGGACGGACAGATCGCAGGTGTGCTAGCTGTAGTCATCGCCGTAGGCCTCTTGAACGATAGATCTATGGGTATGGCGGGATCAGAGGGGATCGGCGGTGGTAATGGTGGTGAGGCGCCCGGACTGGCGACGCGCGGACTGCTAAGCTGCGGATGATGATGTTGATGATGATGATGATGACTTGTGGTGGTGAAATCGAGGGGTACGGGCGGTGGTATTAGCGCCGGAACACGCTGTTCCTGGATTCCTTGATCATTATTACTGCCACCATTATTATTATTATTATTGTTATTTTGATTACTATTATTATTATTATTGTTGTTGTTGTAATTCTTGCCACTATTTTGGACGACACTATTTCGCAAATTATTTTCAACTTGTAACCATTTCTGAATTTGTCGCCTATGTATACCGTACTTACGGGCGGTGGCACGTTGATTACCTTTACAATCAGCATCATTCCGATAAGAATCCAGTACTTGTAATTTGAAATGTGGTGCAAATATCCGACGGGATCCTATCCCAGTTTTACCACCAATATTCTCATTTTTACTATTATTATTATTGTTGTTATTATTATTATTTAATCCAATAGATGGACCACGTTTTAACACTGAATTTAAACCGTGCGCCATTCGTACACACAATTAATTAGGCACTTAAACAGTTGAAAATTTAACAAAAAATTTTATTTTATTTTTTTTGGAAAATAATCCTCAACGAAAATAGCACAACACAGAGTTTTTCTTTTGAGTTTTAATCTTGTACGACCTATGTAGCAACCATTTTCGTCACGATTCACAGAAAACCCCCACTCTCTCATACATACACACACATATATTCAACTGTATTCTCACACGTTTTACCATCATCAGAAAGGGACCTGAAGCTGATTTTAACAATAAAATCACGACATACGTCCCAATTGGATTATACTATTCTAATACACAATAACTAGAATATAACCAATAAGAGAATATGTCGACACTAGATTGAGTGAATGGGAGGCACCGACATCCGTTTATGAAACAAGTTTACAAACAATGTTGCCATATCGACACCATTTTTACCTACTTTTGAAATAATCGAGATTTAACGAAAAATTTCATATTATTGAATCAATTATAATGGAAATTAGTTAAGATAATATGAAATAATTTAATAATTTATAGGAATAATTGTTGAAAATTGAGAAATAATTTGATGGAATGCGCTTATATGGCAACTAAGCAACTGGTCACGCCAGACAAGCTGTCGCCAAGCCAGCGAGGCCAGACAACGCGTCTCTCCCTTTTCTTTTCATTCATCAGCAAACAGATGGCAATACTTATACCTTTGATTGAATTTTTTTATCATTTATTTGAAATCCATTAAATGATAAGAAATGGGCCTTATTTTTATATAAAGCACATATGTGATAAAAATATATAGAATGTTTAACGGAAATTAAGTCGCTCTTTACTACAAAACTGGGAAAACAGGAGGAGGGAAATCGCCAAATAATTACTCAGAATAAGATTGAAAAAATGATAAAAACAAATTACTTAAATCCTACAAATTCAGGGAATAGATGTACTGGAATATAGAGTATTTAAAGGCATTTCAGAAATATTGTTTCGACTCTCATTATTTCTTTGCAGGGTCGTATTTACCGTAAGGTGCATTAGGCGCAAGCTGGAGACCTACCTATCTATGGAGCCACATTTTGATATTTTTAAATATTGACTGAAAGTTGTTCTTGTGGGGGCCCCATAATGATGTTGCGCCTAAGGTCTCCAAAAATGTTATAAATTTGAATTTCTGTAGAGTCATAGGATGTGTTGTTACATATTCAAATATTCTCTAATGTGAGCTATTATTATTATTAGAACTTGACATTTGAAAATTGCTTGTGACCCTTCCAAGTCTATTTCTATTTTGAATACATCATTTTGGCATCCTATACTATCTTTACCGAACAAAAGTCGAAAAAACTAATGAGACTTTTTATTAAAAAAATATATATATAAAAAACCACGTTCTATATTTTCGTTACAAAGAAAAGACCGAATTTTTGCCAAATTTTCTAAATTAGTAGATATCGAACAGTCAAGTAGTGTTGCGAGCCTCATCTCTACAAGTCCAAGTCTGCACATGCAAACGATCCAAACTATTAGTTTAAAACAGTCACAAAATCCTAGAGGAACTTGAAGCCCGCAATCGGTTTGTCCTAATGTGGATTCCAGGACACTCTAGGGAGGCGCCAGAGGTCCAGGAACACGTGGAAATTGAATAGTCGAAAAGTTTTTTGCCGCCATAATAAGTTCTTTTCCTCCAAGAATATCTGCAAGTTTCTTTCAACATTTTTTCTGCAAATCGCCTTTAGAGTACATATTCCGCGGAAGAACTATTCCGCAGTGATGGTCTATTTTCAATTTCTAAAATGAATCTTTCGGTATCAAAAGTATCTATTGTGAAAAGCAGTCGCGAAATAAGTGGAAGCGTTGCCAATGTAGCAGCGTGGCCAAACACAGCAACGTGTGGCGTTTAGACTGGTGACGCTTTCCAATTGGCCACGTAATCAAGCCGTCTCCAGGTCAGATACCCGCCACATAGTGAGATATTGCTCATAGGCTTCTCTTTTCTGACGACCTACAGATGAAAAGAGTAGCCATGGTGACGCTGCTGGCGACGTCGCCGTGAGTACCTAGTGATATATGGTTCTATGAGGAGTGGCTGGGAACGACGAGATTGGTGACGAAGTGACAAGGAGGAGACACCTCGGACCGAAGTCAGAACTCGGAATAGCTCAATAAAATCTCTGAAAATGAGGTCCATCAGAATTGCTGACCAGCTCACCAGACTTGGAACTTTATGGAAGAGTCTTCCCGGGAGGCTCTTAGATTAAATAAAGCCGGGATAAGGATTTGACAACGCTAGATAGCACCCACCTGCAGGAAATATTCGGAGAAATATGAGAGGGCTATGTGACTGCTCATGTAGGCTCAGGAAATACAGAGGCCACATATTGTAGACGTTGTGCACTTTATCAAAGGCTCAGGATTGCATAAACCTTTGATAACACGGGGCTTACATTGAGGCATTAGATTCTAACATAAGTATTATTGAGGTACTGCCCAGTCCTGTACAGACATCTATAGTGCCAATTTTTGTAATAAAAACCCTGTTCGGTCAGAATTTTAAATGTTATCGATAGTTTTCGGGGAATGCTTGGATTCGATTCGTGAGTTTGTAACAGTGGCGGTACTACTTTATATACAAAAAAAAACACCATTCCAGACTATTATAACATGGGGCGCCACTTTTAAGAATAGAGAATCAATTAAATTACAAACATATACTAATGAGGATATAAAATCCAAGAAACAATTATTAAAAATAAAAATTCTATATATTAAGACTTGTATGTAAATTTATAAACAAAAATTGACTGTAAATTAATCACTAACAATAAATGGTAACTGATTAATATCAGCTGCACAATTTTTATCCCTAATTAATTACAAAAATTCATTTTAAATGATCACAATATACAGATCTCTTCATTTATATCGATTTCTGGCAACAACAGCGCCAACTTTTTGACTTAACCGTTTGCATCCAGTTTTGGAAAATAATGGATTCTCGGATGGACCCCATTCTATAAAATTCATAACTTCTCTGTAAATAGAAACAAAATGCTTATTCACTTGAAAAAAAATCACTAAATAGTACTTTATCGGACTTACTTAATATCGTTTTCAGATGGTGTAACATTTCTTCGATTAAATTGATCCAAAATACATAATTGAACTTGTTTTTTTTCCATTGGTAGAAACGGTATATAGTGATCAATTAAATTACTTTGAATTGTATCTGAACGATAAAAACCACCTAAAATAATCCATACAAAGTAATGTTTTTTCAAATTATGTAATAAAACAATTCACAAACCTTGTTCATTGAATGCTCCTAATGAAATGATTCTCTCGAAATGTTCGAGTTTTAAATCGTCTCGTTTAATGCCTCTAGTTTGCCACAAATCTAAGAAATTCTCATTAATCAAATGTGAACCAGTATTTGATAGAAATATAAAAATAGTCTGACGATAATCAACACCATCAACATGTTCATAATAATCAATCATTGGTTTGATAACATCCAGAACACCAGGTGGCATTTTATCAACTTCATCGAATAGAAATAATTGTTTCGGACAATCTGAGACATTACCTCTGATCCAATTATATAAATCATCTTGATATTCAATTAGTTTATCATTACGTGAGAAATGTATTCGACCAATAAAATGATGAACATATTTACTGTGACTACCTTTTCTGTATAAATTATTTATAATAAATGATGCAACATAGTTTTTACCAGAACCTGGCCATCCATGGAAGCTTAATGTTAATGCTTTTGATGGTGTATGATCTTTATCCCAATGTGCTTTCAATGCATTCACAACAATATCAAACATTAAATGTTGTCCATAAACGCGTTCTTTAAGTGTATTTTCTAGTGCTAAACAGGTTTGTTTTGATTAATTAATGATAAATTTGAAAAGTTATTGAATAAATTACCATCAAAATCAGCCGGTATCCAACTGTCTGTACAACATTCTTTATAATAACAAATTGCACTTTTTGCAGTACTTGCAATACCCACACCGATTGCTGTAAAAACTTCAATAAATGCAAATGATGCAACTATTTGAATTGAAAGAATTAGAAAACTGTTCCACATGTTGCTGTTTATTATCTAATCATTTTCATATATATAGAAGTTTAATTCTGATAAGATTTTTTCTTTTACACGAAAAATGAAAAACCAAAATTCAAATAACCTAACTTAACCTATTTATTTGACATTTGTCAAACAGGAATCAGCATTGCCAATGGAAAAATATCATATTTTACTGAAATCATGGTTGATTTTTCTTTTCTCTATATTGGCGACACTGAGTATTGACTATTTGCAGCGCCACTAATTACAAATTCTTTTAAAATTTCTGTTTTAATAAAATTGAAAAAAGGCGTAAATTCACAAATATTTATTTGAATTTAACTTGCTTAAAATAAACAAGATCCCACTAAAATATCAAACAAAATGCACATTAATCTAAATCTACGTATTTTTCTTAAATTTATAATATTTATGATGGTGGTGGAGGTGGTGGTGCTGTTAATAAACTATTAACATCAATCCCAGGTGGGGGTGGTGGTGGACAAGTACCCGCTGGTGGCCATGAAAATGGAGCTGCCTGCCATGGTGGCATAGGAGTACCATTAGCCGGTGCAGGTGTTGTAGCACCTGGTGGTGGTGGTTGATTATTTGCACCCATCCATGTCATCATTTGTGGTGGACTTGATGCACCTGGTGGTGGTGGTGGTGGCATTATACCAGGCGGTCCAGGTTGCCAATTCATTGGTTGTGCCATATTCCATGCCTGTGGTGCCATACCATTCATAAATGCTGCAGCATTTGTTGTTGGCATTGGTGGTGGCATTATTGATCGTGGTGCCATTTGTGGATCAAACATATTAAAACCTTGTGTCTTCTTAAGTGGTGTTGATGTGGCTGTACCATTCTCATTATTTTTGGTAGCATCTGGTGGTGGACCTTCACCCAATTCAGCCATAAGTGACATATATTCTTCATCGATTTTCGCTTTATCACCAGGGACAGGAGGACCACCTTGACCTGGCCGTTTTTGACGACAATCACGAGCTATATGACCGGCAGCACCACAACTCGAACATACAATATTGTTGGTAACATTTGGCTTATCAGGACATAGCCAAGATTTATGATCAGTAGCTCCACAATTATTACATCTCAAACCATCATTTTCTCTTAATGTACCATTTAATTGGGCCAATTCTCTTAACTGCATTCGACGTAAATCATTTTGATTTTCCGGTACTTCGACACCTTGTCTAATAACTTCTTTAATCTAAAGAAAAAAATATACTCAATTATACAATTTCAGAAAAATAAAATAGGCATTTACCCTTTCTACAGCTTTTTTAACACATTCTGGATTGGTTGCTGTAATATAAGCATGTAAAGGTTCATCTTCTCCTGGTAAAGGTTGTCCATCTTTCCTACCAACTTTTCCTTCTTTTACACTACCTTTACCACGAATGATAATTTTAGCACCTGTTTCTTTCTCCATTGCTACAATAAAAATATAAAAATATTTAAAAATAAACACGATTAAAAAATATATATATATATACTTTTTAAAGTATTGCCTCTAGGTCCAATCAGTAAACCGACAAAGTTGATTTCAGGATGTTCCTCTTGTGGTATCATAACTTTATCACTTACGCGTACAACAGGTGGCCTTAAAAAAAAAAAATTATTAAATCACAGTAAATAATGTAAATAGTAAGAAATTAACTACTGACTTATAATCCATTGGTGGTTTAAAATCAGGATTAATTTGTTGCATCCTTAGAACAAGAGCATGACGTTCTTCTTCTAATTTCCTTCTAGTTCTAAACTCTCTTGTATTCAAACGTTTACCATCACTACTGTAGATCGGTTCAGGTGATGGTGATCTGCACAAAGAGAAAAAACGGAATTATCTTACAAATTCTAGTAAACCAACTATAAACTAAATGATAATTTACTAATTAAACTATTATATTATAGAACCGAATTTAATTTGTCTATCTGTTCTGTTAAGAAGGGAAAAACTTGATCAAATCTACTTGAGCAATTTAACTGATACTACTAATCATCAAAAATTTAATAAAATCTTAATTTTCTAGGAGCATTTCTATGAGTTTTTTTATTATTTTAAGCGCACATTTTTTTTTTTTAATAGTCGTCTCTGTAAAAAAGAAATCTATTAAATTATTATTAATTATAATTAATGAGAACGTTTCAAATGTCCTAAAAAGAAAATATTTTATTAGTGCTGTAAAAAACGAATTATTACTTGCTCCTGTAGTTATCCTGCAAAATAAGTTTTATTTAAATTACCGCCTAAATGTGGAGAAAAATTAGTATGAAGAAATTAAAAAAAAAGTAAAATTATAATTTAAAAAAACAGTTTTAATTCAATAACAAAAAACCAATTTCTAAGTTCTGTTATTTAATTATTAATTAGTAATATCGAAGGTAGAGTCTGTCCACCCAAACATAAACTAAATGGTCATAAAATTTCGAACTAGTACCAACACTCATTAATGTACGTATGTTTTTCTAATAATAGCGATTCAAGTTAAGCTAAACCTCCCATACAAACGAGGGTGCAGAGCAGACATTTAGAAAGAGATTGCGTTGAAGCGTATGTCTTTGGTATTCGAAGATGGTCAACTGAACCAGTGGTGGTGGTTTTGATTCGTACGCATATTTTATAACCATTCAGCTCATGTTTGGATGAACAGACTATAGTTTTCTTTTCTCTAAAAAAACACAAATTTTCAAAGATAAATCCTTAGAAATTGGAATGGATAGTTGTAAAATTGATTAATTGATTCGCGATTTATTAGAATTGTAGAGAATATTGTAAAAATTATCACTTATTTCTTTTGCCTAACAGATATCTGTAACAGAGTACAGTTTTATGTAATATCAAGCAATATTTCAGCATAGTCATTATGAGATATGAACTATTTTAATAATTTCAATATTTAAATACAACCACTATGCTAAAATAAACTTTCTAAATATGCCTGGTTTTGCCTAAATGATTATTAATCAAAGCAGAATGATTGTGTTTCTTTAAAGTATCAGGCGTAAATTCACAGATGTACTAAACAGATTTTTTTTAATGATTATATAGTCGAATTTCAATAACTCAAACTATTGGTTGGTGCAGATCAGAGAAATATTGAAATTACACGACACAAGATTTTTTCTGAGAATTCTGGTCATTTTGTGATAACAACAAATGGTCGAGATACTGAAATTCACCTGTCTGTGAATATGTGGAGTACAAGCCCTGAAGGTAACTCATTATTTTAAAGAATTATATAGAAAATACATCAACAATTTCTTTTACTTCAGAGCTTGATCTAGTAAAAACTAAAAATAATAATAGTAATAAAAAAATTCTCTTTATATTTAGATTGGTCTTTTTTGGACGTTGTTGTTTCAAACCACAATTTATATTGATGATCTGTGATGTTTTTCAATAGGTCGAGCAACCGTTAACAATGATTCTAGTTGTTGTTGTTGTTTTAAATAGTTGATGGTTTTAATTTAAGAACACTTCACCTTTCCTCTGGATTGGCCGGTATCCCCAAGTCTCCACAACGCAACTTCCTACTGACTTCCTCAATCTGGAGTTGAACTGTAATAAAACGGGTTAGAAAAGGGCAAATGCCCAACAGTTAGCATTCATTTAATCATTTAAAATCAAAAATTTTATTCAACAAAACAATTCCATCAGTTTTTCTCTATAACCCCAAAATAATTAATAAATATTCATCATTCATTTAATTTTAAATGGAAAAAGATCCATTTTGGAACTATAATTAGAAAAAAATATTATTCAAAATAATAATAATAGGAGAAATTTTTTTTGAAGTATACTATACTTACTTTATTATTTCTTAAATAAATAAATAAATATTGAAGTGTGATCTGTTTGAAATAATTAAACAACATGATCTATTGCTCAAGATTATCACTTGCTACTTACCACTAATTTAATAATTAAGGGGAAAAAAATGTAAATAATACTTACGTAAATATGCTTGTTCCTGTTGTTTGTCCAAACCAGGAGGCAAAATTGTTGGCATTCCAGGTATGAAAATCTTATCATGTTCACCGCCACCCCAACGCGATTTTCTCTTCCTTTTCCTTGCACCTTCTTCACTCTCTTGACTACCTGTTTTACAAAAGATTTTTTTTTATACAATTATATATCAGGATTTATAAATTTTCCTTACCAGTGGAATGATTTGAATTCTCACCCTCCTTTTGGGCAACTAATGATGCAAAATTTCTAGTTGCTGCTATAGTTGCTAATGTATCAGCAATCATTTTATCACCATCTGGTGGTTCTGATTGTTGATAAGAAAATTGTGTTGTTATTGGTACTGCTGGTGGTGTTGTTAATGTTGTTGTTGTTATTGGCATAGCAGACATTATACTATTCATTGTCGTTATTGCTGCCGTTACTGCTGAAAATGTTGCTGTTGTTGGAGTTGTTGGTATTATTGCTGATACTGTTGTTGTTGGTAAGGGTGGTGGTGGTGTTTTCTCTTTACGACCACTTGTCTCATGACTTCTACTACGTTCTTTATCACCACGTTTACTATCACGTTCACGATCACGATCTCTATGACGATCACGATCACGATCACGACTTCTTTTACGTTCCCTGCGATCACGATCACGATCTCGATCCCTATCCCTATCGCGATCACGGTCCCTATCACGATCACGCTCCCTATTTCTATCCCTATCCCTATCTTTACTCTTACCACGGTGACGAGATGAGCCCATTTTTAACAAATCAACACAATTTTTTTAATTACAATTTTTTTTTCAGTAAAATTTTAGCAAAAACTGACAAAAACAACCCTTACATGAAGCACTACGTTGACACAATATGGCTGCCACACAAATGTCAAACTATTGAATTGATAAAAAATAGAAAGGCTGTATAGATGGCGCTGCGATTCAAACAATGCCCTAAAAGCAAACACAAAAAACATGAAATAAACTTTATAAATACCATTACAACTTTGTTACAATAATTTGGTGTAATAAAATTATCTGTAACAACTGTAGAAACGTCGTTAATTTTTGAAAATTTTCGGCTTTCTAGTTTTTACACAGTCAATGGTTTAAATTCAACCAATCATGTACGTGCAGGAAGTGACGTCAATAAAATTGTGTACAACAAGCCGCCATGCCGCCATTTCGTTTTCCTGTTGTGAAGAAAACAGCGTTGTTTGTTGTTGTTGTTGTTGTTGAAAAGTTGTGCTTTTCCTGTTTTTCACTTAAAAAAATAAATAAAACAAATAGAAATTGTGAAAATTTGTGGTAATAATCGAAATTTTGCACAATGCCAGGTAATAACGGTGATCAAAATGATGGTTATATTGTAAAATTACGTGGTTTACCATGGTCGGCAACCACTGATGATATCCAGAAATTCTTTAAAAATTGTAAAATTTTAAATGGTAAAAATGGTATACATATGACAACATCACGTGAAGGACGGCCAAGTGGTGAAGCATTTGTTGAATTTGAAGATGAAGAAGATCTTAAAATTGCTGTTAATCGTGATAGAGAACACATGGGTAGTCGGTATATTGAAGGTAGGTAGATTATCATAGAAATCGTTTCGAAAGATTTATGTATTAAAATCATTGGTTTTATTATAGTTTTTAAGGTAAATAGGGCTGAAATGGATTGGGTTATTAAACGGTCTGGCCCTACTTATGGTATTAGTGATGATGGTTGTGTTAGATTACGAGGATTACCATTTGGATGTTCCAAAGAGGAAATAGCACAAT
>JAZBHA010000315.1:44570-63317 GCA_037464855.1 Iselma pallidipennis | reverse complement strand
TTTGTCTTTTCCCCCTTTTTTCTTTCTTTATAGGCGAATTTGATTGATTATAGATGTTAGAGGTCAATTATTGATAAACTTAAGCCATGAATGCCCACAACGAAAATATTAGCAATTCAAAATTCAATCCACAAATCAGAAATTATAAATTGTGTGATAGTGAAAAAATTTTAGGAACATTTCTCATTCATAATAAAAGAGGATTTGGCACAATTCTTTATAACTATTTTAACACAATAAATTATCGTTCAGAAACTCTAGAAACCGTTTCAGAATATTTATAATAATAATAACAATAATAATAATATAAATAATCCTGTTTTAGATTTAATGAAAATAATGAATCTGACGTCAAGATGAAACATATAGTAAAACGATAGATGTACAAAATGTTATTTTTAGATGAGAAGAATTTATTTTTGACGCAACCTGTCTACGTATATATGTATAATATACCGTTTCGAAAACTGTTTAGCAAAAAAGTTTTCGCACTCTAACAAGTCTTGGAAGAAAAAATACAACAAAAATAGATAATTAAAAAATTATCTAAAAAGATTAAGATTAATCATGTTTTATAATCGACATATAATTTATTATCTATATATGTATGTATATAACATATATAAAATGAACGACCCTAAACTATAAATACTGATATTGATATTGAATTTGGAAACAGACAAATTGTGTGTTTTGTAACGTTACGGACGCAATATTACGTCGTTTTTCTTCTTATTTGTAGTTGATTGATATAGGAAGAGAGTTGCAGAAAAGTGCAATGGCAACGGACAGTGTTGATGAAAAGGTGAGTTTTTATTTGATTCAAATAATTTAATTCATCAAATCTTGTGAAAAGTAATTTTTATGGAGTTTATGTAATTGAGAATCATTACATCACTACTCAAATTTTTATCCATTTGTAACAGTCTATGTGTTTCACTAATTATTTAAAAAATTATAACAAATAGGAGCATCTAACAAAACCGAAAAGTAACTAATTAATTTGCGCGAATTTAACTGATACACGTAATAATTCAATTGCATTATGATTGTTTTGTAACATTTCTAATTTATGCTGTGCATGTATTATACATTTTTTTTTTAATTTACATTGTTTTTTTTTTGATTTTTCAAATTTTCGAAAATATTTTAATGATGATAGTAAATAAGACATAATTAAATATTAATCTCAATTTGTAAATGTAATAAAATGATTATAAAAGGATAATATTTATCAAAATATTACTAATAATAATAATAATAAAATAATAAAGATTAAACGATAATAATGTAAGAAAGTAAATAAGGAAAAAAAATGTGAAACATTTTCTCAAATAAATGTTGCATAATTTTTTTTCGAATTAAAAGGTAAATTTCAATAAAACATTGTTGCATTTTCACTAATATTACTGTTTACTGAATAAATTTGGCTGTCCTCCCCACTTGCCCCCTGTTTGTTCAGTCATTGATGAATTTTCTTATTTTATTAAAGCAATATCAGGTTTGTTCCAACAATGACAACATCTTTGCTAACAGCTGCTGTCTAATAAAACTAGATGAAGTTTTCTAAACGTTTAGGGTGCATATACACGAGGAGATCTGTCTCTCTTATTGTAACATGCAAAGAAAAAGAATATCTTCCTCTATATTCTAAATCGACAAATAAAGGGGCTATCTCTTTTTTCTCATTTTTTTTTTAGATAAAGAGGGATAACAGTTAAGAGAGAAATATCTTCCCGTGTATATGTGTTACTATCAATTTGATTAATTCGAAGGCTATGCATAATCACCAGCTGTTATGCATAATTAGCTAGTGTTTTAGGGAATTTGATTAATACGGCAAAAATATTACTATTTATTAAAATCGTCGATACTTGTCAGGACTAGATTTAGGTATGGTCTTTATGAGCTGCAGCCCAGAGCCCCTTTCGCGCTCAAAACTAATAAAAATCGAAACAATTCCAATTGAAAATACAAGAAAAAATAAGTTACATATTATACAAAAAATTTTCGTGGCGAATCTTGGGTTGCTTTGCATTTATTGGGTAGGCCCCCAAGCAGTGTCAGTCTATGGCCCCTGATAATTGTACATGATTTACAGACATCGCTGGTTCATATGTATAATAAACATAATTCATAATGAACAATTCATTTGAAAGAAAAAGCATTTTTTTAATAAATAATCAGTGGCGTAAGTTCAAATTTGAGGCCCGGGGGCAGAGTTTTGTAATGGGCCCATTCCCTATACAGGGTGTAATTAAAACCCCTGACAATATTCAATCAAACCTCATCATCCCTATGGAGAATAGAGTACAATAAGGGCATTTTGAGCGGTCAAAGAATGAAAAAAAAAGTCAAGTGGTCCTCTTTCATGCAGGGGCCCGTAGGCAAGTGCCTCCGTGCCTCACTGTAGTTACGCCACTGTAAATAATCGTTTGTTCAATTCTGTTGCATCAAGATTAAACATGTGCATCGCAGCACTAATGTCAGTGCCGTAGAACAATCGTTACCGGTCAAAACACTTCATTAAATCAAATTAATCGTTCAGTTTTGGAAATTATTCATGATAACTTCACAAATATTGACTACATTTTCCAAGAGGTTTTTCAATTATTCATAATTACTGGCGATTCTGCATAAACTTCCATCAATTAAATGGGCAGTACCTAACATTTTTTCCAATGATTGAACTTTTGCCATGCAGAATACAACGACTATTGATCGTAGAAGATGTAAAATATAACGTTTTCTTGTTTATTCATTATATTCTAGCGTTGAAGGTCTTCTTTAATTATGTTGTTTATTGAAAAAAGTGATATAAATAAATTAATTGGATCAGATACTAAATTTTCCGTTTTTTTTCCGTTATCTGGTTGGATGGATCAAGTTGATTAAAAATAAAACAACAAATTTGTTGTTGGAACACAACTATTCTATTATATTTGTTTATAGATTTAATTAATCGCAACATCTTCAACCAACTATACATCACAGTTAATTTTACGACACCGGCATTATCATATTTTTTCCCATTTTGATTGATTTTTTTTCTAAGAAACTCTAAAAATGATGAATTTTACATTTCAGATTTATGTAACATTATTGCAATCAGTGGTCACATTAAGAAAAAATATGATATAAAATAATATTTCCAGTTTTGAAAAAAAAATGTCTTGAAAGTATGGGGCAATATGTCAAGGAGGGACCTTTTTCTTTCAGTGACGAATAAGGAGAACGAGATCAAAAATTCTTGAAATTGTAGAGGTTGTCCGGAATTCAATAATTCATCGATTATATTTCCTGAAAATAGTCGAAAAAAAAACGACTAGTCATACTACCTAATATAATATTAAATCTATATTAGTTAATAGTGGTTTCTCTTTTTTAATGCGTCCAATTGTTATTATTATTATTATTATTATTTATCATTATCGGTGACGTTGATAAAAAGAATTTCAATTATTATTCGACAAGGACGATATAATATTTAACATTGTACTGGGCAATAGTTGATTTCAGTCAATTGTTGATCGTTGGATAAGTTTGTGTAGACAATTAATTTTTTTTAGAGGAAGACACCTTTTCGTTTATTTTGAAAAAATGCGCCAAAAACAAGTTTCTGAATATTTTACCGATCTAGGTACAATTAAAATTGAACAGATTGGTGTTAATCATGAAACAGAAGCCGCAGTTACTGATGAGGTGAGATAAAATTGCATTTACCTATAATTAGTTGCAAATTAATTACTTTATTTATAATAATAATGCAGTCGGTCTAGCCACGTGTAATAAAATTTATTCATTGAAAAATAAATAAATACGAAATAAAAATCGTGGCTTGTTAAATGCAATCTTGAATCAAATTGCAGTCATATGATTTATTATTGATGATGATATTAATTTGTCTTCAATTTACCTTCATTAAGTTTAATAGATTGAAAATTGTCCAATTTTACTTGTTTTGAAATTAAACAAAGTGGCTTATGTTAGGATTTTCTACGTTATTAAAGCTTTTTTTTATTATTTTAATAAAACTAGGAATTGATGAAAATGTATTTTAAGACTGTATTTTCAATTATCTTGGTATAATGTTAAGGTGAAAAGGTTATCCAATCCAACATAATACTTATTTAACCTTGATAGTTAAACTATTAATTAAAACTGAACAGTAATAATAATTAATAATAAGGCGACATTAGCCTAGAAATAAAATTGGCAAACGTTTTTTCTTATCTCTGTTCGTTTTTTTTTCGTTTTTTTTTTGTCCCCTAATTAATTATTATTATTCGTGTCAATTTTAGTAATGTCAGTGAATCGTTTCAAAATTTTTGCGTTAAATCAGTGTCACATCAAAATATGTCGACATTTAAAAGGACATGCCTTTGCAGACCTTTGCGTATTCCACGTACTAAACCGACCAAACGAAAGGTGTGTATATTTTGTTTTTTGGAAAAATGGAACTACTCACAATCAGTGGCGTAACTTCAGATTCAGCCCCGCAAAAATTTAATTCAGGCCTCTCTTTACTACAGCTACATAAGCATGCGTCAAGAAGTCAATCTACAAGGACGGCTTGCGTGGCCGCGCGCATTAGTAGTTACGCCACTGGCACTACTTTTGTCTATTTTGTGACTTTTGTTCTTGTACCTAACCCGATCAAGGTTTTTAAAGCCTGCTTTATTATAAGCCAGTCCTGTGGAAAATACTCTTTGAGGGACAGTATCACAAAGGGCACATGCCCTTTTGTTAGCGCGTTCATTTATTGCCAAGGGCAGGCCCGGACTGGACGACGGAAATAAAAGGAGATTTCTCCAATGAGCCTTTGCGGGGGCCAACTAGCGTTAGATGGACACGGATAATCTTTTAAAATATAGATATTAGGTCTGTTCCAACTAGAATCCAAAACTATCAGAAAAGTCTTAAAAAGTCTGAGGCATGCGCAAATAAGCTGTAAACGCTCAAACTAGACTATCTGCGCATGCCTTGGACTATGTCGCGCTTTTCTGATAGTTTTGGATTTTAGTTGGAACAGACTTATAGTTTTATTTTCTTGTAATTTTCCCCCTGGGCCAAAGTAAGCCAGTCCGGCTCTGGTCGAGGGTTATCGTTCCGTTCATTTCTATCATTTTGTGTAATAAATACAAAGAATAAAGAAATGTGTCTCTATGGTGTAATCGAAATAGAGAATTTCAAAGGATCGGTAATTGTCGTCTAGGGTTGTTACCATGTGTCATATGTTTAAAGATGACAATGATGATGATAATTTGTTACGGAATACGGATGAGTGGCAATCATCTCCTAAGATAGCGTTATGGTAGTTTAATAGATACAACATTAGGGTGTCTATACATGGCGAGATTTATGGTCCCTCTCCTCAATCACTCACTCTCACTTTCGCTCTCTTCGCTTCTCGTGTACACACACCATAAGGTCCGGTATTATCAAAGGAGGAGACATAGGGAAACGAAGCTGGAGTTCTTCATAGATAAGGATTTTTTATCAATTTGATAAAAAAGAATGTGGTTTTTGGTTGCCTGCATATCAAATGCAAAGCTATATGTATATAGTTTCTTGTACAAGTTGGTTCTAGGAGTGATCCGTTCGTTATTGTTACAGTGTGAACGGACCTTAGTACTTCTCAATGGAAATTGATTACATTTGATAACAATACAGTTATTTACACCTACGGAAATTAGCGTTTTTATACTGATTGTTTTCTAAACTATTAGAAAAAAAATTCTCTTCCTACTTAAGTCATCCTTTTTTTCATGATAGTGATCTAATTTCGTTACTTTTTTTGTGCATAATTTTCCGGAGACTCTCTCAACGATTTTGTCGACTTTTCCTGACGTCAATAGATTATTTTTAAATTAATCTATAATCTTGAAAATCTTTTCAAGATTACACAATGTTTGATAACAAAATAATTTAGTTAGGAGAATAAAAAAAAGGTGAGATTGTTTCTCCTTATCAATTCGTATTGTTCATTATGGAATTTTTCCATTGATAATCGTTATTAGGAAAAATGGAAAACCCCCAAAAAGAAAGCCTCAGGAAAATTATATTCACTTTTCACCTAATTTGCCTATATGATGCAACATTTTTTCAATTAGTTCAATCATTATCAATTATTATTATTATTATTATTATTTTCATTGATTATCCTTTTCAAGGTCAAAATTGCACCAGCCCCTATTTCCTTCGCTTATGATTGGTCGAAATCGTATCAGTAATCGGACACACTATAGTCGTATAGTGTTATTCCTGTGAATGTGCGCGCCTCATGACGTCACCACCATCGATTTTCCGCTGTGGAGAATACGTTGATTATTCACCCCCTTTGCCCCGTGAATCGTCCTGTATATTGGAAAACAGGCATCCTGGGGGTGTGGTTGGTAGATAAAACGTTTTGAAGGTGACCTCTCTCTCTTTCTCGGTCTTTCGGATTTGCCCCTTTCTCTAGAATAGCCTGTGTGACTGTCAGTAGCCGGAAAACAGTCGGCGACGTGTTCAAAAAGCGATATAATAATAACGTAATACAATTATTGTTGATAAGGAATTTTGACACATTTCCTACCGTGTATAATAAACAACAAAACAAATATACGGTATAGTTGTTAAAATAGGACAACAATAGGGAAAAATCCAGGAATCATCACATCTGATGAAAATGGTACAGGCAACTTATGAGACTAAAGACTACGTTACGCCTGATGTGAGTATTTTTTAAAAATTTCGTATAAGATTTGTTAGAAATTATTAATTAATGTTCCACATTAATTAATTATATTTGAATGTTGTTGTTATTGAAAATGTCTATAATTAGTTTTCGTTATATTTGCGGAAAAATACTGTTTTCATGTTCATTCAGTTTTTTGGTGGCAATTTTTTAAAAATTTAAAGAGGGCTACACACCTCTCAGGTAGTTGACACCTTGATTTGTCATTGAAAGGCATGATGTCATGTGACGTCATAAATCGTGAACTTGTCCATTTGAACTTAAGTGTGATGCGCATGCCCCAAATAGACACACCTACTTTTCTATTGGTTAATGGCTAAAAATGGACAAAAACCAAAGTCGACTTAAATTCTAGTATGTACAAAATGACTTTACATTTTCCAATGCCCCCTTCGTTTTTTTCGCCTCGCCTCACCTCTTATCATGATGTAACTTTGGCAATTTATTCATCATTCTTTTTCATTTGTAATTTAAATGTGTTTTTGTATTTTTAAATGTTAATAATATGGAAAAGGTGTGAAAAATCAAGGAAATATATGCAACGGGAAAGGGTTTTTTTATTGGATTTAAGTCATATTTATTGCTTAACATTTTCAATTGAGAAAAATTCACTTATCGCCTCACTTTTTTGTCTCACGATCAATCAATTATTTATTTATCTTTGATGAGTTTTAAGTTTACTTTTTGCAATTCATACATGACGTGTTCTTTTTTTTTATTTTAGCAAAAAATTGCGTTTTCATTAATACACAATAATTAAAAATCCAAATAAAGATAGCATTACATGAGTTCTCGTTACAGTAAATATTATGATCTCTTTGTTTTATAAAAATAATGGAATTTGGTATTTTAGACTTTTATGCAATTTATCCTTGATAATCGAGATTGATAATAAGATTTTGAAATCGATTATAAAGTGCAAGAAAACATAAAACCATCAATGCCATGATCAAAATCTATTGATCATTTATGATTAATTGAAGACTTTAATCGTTCATTTCCGTTATTTTTTTAAGGATAAATATTAATCGAAAACAAACAAAACATTAGATTATTTTGATCCGCATCAAAAATGATTTCACAATTGTATGAATAATTTCGTAACTAATGGATCTTATTGGAAGGAATTATCGAATTTTCTTCTTTCTTCTTGCTTTATGGTATAAATACAGTGGAACCCACTTATAATGGAAACTCGCTTACAATGGACGAAATGCCCAAGAAGTCCCGATTGACAACAGCAGTAATGCAATGTTTCTAAACCAATTTCGGATAAGATGAACATCCGGTTATAATGAACCAAAAACGCTATCACCATGAGGTCTATGATAAGCCGGTTCCACTGTAAATACTTAGGATTGATCAATCAGATGTCTTCTGGAGTCGATACTCTAGAATTTTCCTTTTCACTTTCCCCAAAGTCAATGATTTTTATCGGAAAACAGGATTTCAAGTCATTGATCAATTTCGAAATTTTTCATAAATTTATTGAAATAACAGGAAATAAAACCGTCTAATTAATTATTAAACATGTTGACATTGAAAATACTCCATAAATAGGTGTGTTATTGCAGTTTTTTAATTTTAGAATTTAATATAAAAAAAATCTATTTCTTATTATTTCTGTGGGAGTTCATGGACTTCCCCACTTCAAAACGTGCTGATAAGCATGTACTCTACCCATTGACCGACATAAAAATATAGAATTCCATTTAAACTGATTGCAATACGCCAATATTTCGCAATTAGACAAATTTAAATTATAATAAAAATAGACTTTGTTTTTTCGTGTTCAATACTTAGAAATTAGATTTTTCCATTGAGATATTTAGCAAAATATGATGCAAAACAAATGCCAGTTGAAGAAATTTGGTGTGTGGGTGTGTGTGTGTGTGTGTGTGTGTGTGTGTGTATATGTGTGTATATGTGACGTCGGTCTGGCACACCCCTGATCCTAACCAATCAGAATCTAAGATTTGTCCCCGTATGCTTGTATTCATCGAAAAACCTGTATATAGATATATCGCATACATGCACGTTCTACTATAAACTATACATATAAACGCGGTTGAGTCTGGAGCGAAAACGTGAGTGTGTCTGATTATTATACAAGTCCGTCGAAAATATATTTCTCTGTCTGTGTGTATAGAGTTTTTTCCTCACATCGTCAGTATTCATTTAACTGCCGCGAGTGATAACAACGTTGTCATTACGATAATAGACTAAAATATTTAAAATAGAAATTTGAAAAAAAAAGAAGAAAAAACTGGTTCTTGGCCAGTTTTTATTATCGTGTGACATTTTTACAGTTATGCTAATAATTTAATCGGTTGTTTGTTAATTTAAACGAGGAATATCGACGATTTTTTAAAATTTTTAAATTACATTTTTAAAAACGTATTGGCGAAAATCACGTAACCATGGGATATAAAGCACAAGATATGAAACATGCCGACATTAAGGTAGGCCAACACTAGATACTATATTCTGATTGGTGGCAATATGGGGGTGTGTTACCACCACACATCATTCATACATCTATATTTTTAATCTAATTAATCCATTTAATTAGTAATTAGTAATCATTTATATAATTATGATTGGAACATTTTTAATAATTACATCGAAACATTTTATCGGTGTGAGATATTACAACTATGAATCTGGCAACATTGTAAATTCTTGTAAAGTTTTTGCGGGTTTATGACTTTCAATTTTTTTTTTCCATGTGTATGTTGATTTTTATTTTACAAGTCATGTGACTATGACGTTTGTTTCTAACCTGTATGATGGTGTTTAATAATAGAACGTGTTTTCAATGCTAATATAAATGCGATTATTATTTTCGCGGTAAAAAACCTGAAATAGGTTTTCTAATTAATAGATTTTCTTTTAGACAACTATTGAATAAAATAAAAACAACATTTATGTCTGCGGTTGCTATCAAAATACAGTGCGATCCAAAGATTATGCGATCTAAAGCTGTGCTCACCGATTCGATAAATCGATTTGAATCGATATTTGTCAAGCGCGAGATGAATCGAATCGATTCGATTCGACCTAAGTATCGTTCGATTAATTTTAGGCGCGAAATTCAAAATTCGTGCGTTTCTTGATAGCAGAAGAATGTAAATCTAGACGTCTCTCCACCCCTTGTAATACAAAATGGGGTATATATTTCCCTTCAGGTTAGGTAGAGAAATTAAAACTACAAATGTGGATGCAAACTTGTTTTACTAGGGAACGGAAAAATGTCTTAATCAATCAGGTCCTGAAATAAGTATCGATATTTCGGACGATGAATCGATATCGAATCGATTCACCAAGATTATCGTTCGTTAAGCCCACCTCTAGTGCGATCAAACAGAGTTCTCTCAAAACAAAAATAGACAAATTTTATTTATATCTCCTTTCTGTCTAAAAATAAAGGGGAAGCTATCTTTTTCTCTTTTTTTAGAAAGTGAGAGCAACCAGTAGGGAAGTAAAAATCTCGATCATACACCATTGTAGGTGCTATTCAGAAACACTTTTAGTCCGAACTAACTCGGGACTAAACATGGACTAACTAAAATTTTGATATTTCGTTATCCAGTAACCGTTTTTGACCGCACTAGTATTGGTCTACTGTGACCCCCCGAATTTAGTCTGGTCAAATGGGGTAGTTTAAAGGCGGACTAAGATTTGATTAAATTTAAACATTTGACTTTTGATACCATTTATATTATTATTAAGGTTGCGCTACACGTAGGCATAAATTTTTTTATTAAAGACGCGTAAATTATTAATTCAAACATTTGTTGATTACGTTGCAAAAAAAAATAAATATCGATAACGGACCTGAAATAACCATAAAGAAAGTGTTAATCATTTTTTTTATTGTTGATTTGTTTGATAATAATCAAGTGTCGACATACGTCACTTACACATTATTTAACCAACAATCTAGCCGCTTTAAATACCTAATTTAATTTTCATATTTTATCATACAATATTTGAACTTGACTGATAATTGAAAGTTAAATTAAACGAATAATAAATGATTTTCCGTTTGAATTTTCCACACAGATTCGTGAAAGATGTCAGGAATTGGTATTAACCAGAGAAAAACTAAATGAAATATCAAAACGATTTCTAAACGATATCCACAAAGGTTTGGGTGCCAAAACACATCCATCAGCAATTGTCAAATGTTTCGTCACCTATGTTCAAGATCTGCCCAATGGAACAGGTAATTAAAGAAATTATCAATTATTTATCATTATTGATCCAATTTTTTTTTTTTGTAGAGGAAGGCAAATTTCTGGCTCTTGATTTGGGCGGTACAAATTTCCGTGTATTATTAATTGAATTAAGTCCAAATCATTTTGAGATGCGTTCAAAAATCTATGCAATACCAAAACATATAATGTTAGGTTCTGGTGAAGCATTATTCGATCATATAGCTGAATGTTTAGCTAGATTTATGAAAGAAGAGAAAATTTTACATGAAGTATTACCATTAGGTTTCACATTTAGTTTCCCTGTTAATCAAAAAGGTTTAGCTAAAGGGATATTAGAACGTTGGACGAAAGGCTTTAATTGTTCCAATGTTGTTGGTAATGATGTTGTACAAATGCTACAAGAGGCTATCGCTAGACGTGGGGTAAGCATTATTTTCTATTTTTTCTATATTACAATATTTTTATTATCGATATTTCGAAGACGCACGTTTTTTCTGTCCTTATATCAATTATTTGTTACGTTTAAAACAAATTAAGATAAATTTCAGGATATTGAGATATCTGTTATGGCTATATTAAATGATTCCACAGGAACATTAATGTCCTGTGCTTGGCTAAATCGAAATTGCCGTATCGGCGTTATTGCTGGTGAGTCCCACATTAAATAAATGAACCTGGCTCGATCACTATTATTATTATTATTATTATTTGCATGTATAAATTTATAATAATCGAACAAAACAGAAACACAAAAAACACTAACAAAATTGCATGTGTGCGTTTTGAAATGATTTAAAAATTCTGGCACATTTATTATAAAATTTGTATAATTTTCTTTATTTATTTATTTCGAAATAAAAGCCAGGTGATTATTATGCTGGGACGTCCTGCATAATCTGTACTTTGTAAAAACAGCTAAGAGTCTAGACACACGACAGGGTTTAATCATAATTAAGCAAACTACAGATCACATGTCGACAGTATCAACTTATATATGTGACATAGGACAGACAAGGATATCAAATACGCAGCGGCGGGCGCTAATCATGATTAACTCCGCTGCATGTCTAGGCTATAATTCTAATGGAAATAATTGACTATTTTAGTTGTTGTTTCAAAGTATAAATCTATGCTTATTTATTAGTGAATGACGATTTTTTAATTCTATTTTAAACAACAGCATCGCTTTTTCTGTTTACACTTTCTTTATGCATGTTTTATTATCTTTCGTAGGATATTAAAATACAAATATGTGCCATATTGAATGATACCACTGGAACACTCATGTCATGTGCTTGGAAAAGTCGCCATTGCAAGATCGGTCTTATAGTTGGTAGGTTTAATATGCATGTATGCTTGATCATGTTGTTGTTTGCAATTTTTGATTGTATGGTTTATAGGGTGAGCATATCAAGTTTTTTGTTGATTTTCTTCAATAATTAATGTTCACTCTATAGTATTGAATTGTCTAGACATGTGCAGAGTGTGGCCGCGTCCCTGTGCGGTGCACAACCTGCACACTCGGTTGCGGCGGCCCTGGACATGTGTAAATTCGATTTTTGTTATAATCTTTTTTTGTAATTCTTTAGGTACTGGCAGTAATGCCTGTTATGTGGAAAAACAGAAGAATGCAGAATTGTTTGATGATAATGATTATGGTTCTGGTAATGTTTTAATCAATTTAGAATGGGGTGCCTTTGGTGATGATGGTGCTTTAGATTTTGTACGGACTGATTACGATCGAGATGTTGATGAAAATTCAATCAATCCAGGAAAACAATTGTATGTGATTTTATATTATCCCTATTTTGGTTTTCCTGTAAATTTTAACTTATTTATCATTTTAGACATGAAAAAATGATATCAGGGATGTATATGGGTGAATTGGTACGTTTGGCAATGGAACGATTCACAAAAGAAGGTCTCTTATTTGGTGGTAAAGCATCCGAATCATTATTTACACGCGGTAGATTTTATACAAAATATGTATCAGAAATTGAAAGTGATCCACCTGGTATCTTTACAAATTGTTACGATGTTCTAGAAGAATTAGGTTTGTATTATAAATATTATTCCGAGGAATTCTAGAGAACGTCTCCGTCTTCGTCATCTTCCCTTGATGACTTTTTCGGTGGTGAACGTCCGTACGGACTTGGCAATCCTGACGAACGTCTTTACGGACGTGCTGGCTCCGCCCACAATACTCTGAGCGGGATATTTAACCACACTTTAACCGCATATATCTATCCTTATTTCTATTTCTATCCTCTATATGGTTATCTACTATTGGCTGAGTTTGTAAACTGTAAATGGGTGGGGAGAAGACGAAGGTGAAGACTAGCTCAAAAGAATTGTCAAAAAAGTCATTGTTACGATGACGAAGACGGAGACGTTCTTTAGAATACCTCGGATTGATTTATCTATTTTATAAAAATTGATATTTATGGAAATATTTTTCTAGGTATTAAAAATGCAACTGATCAGGACTGCACAAATGTACGATATATTTGTGAATGTGTATCAAGACGTGCTGCACATCTCGTATCAGCTGCATTGGCTACATTATTAAATAAAATGAACGAACCAAGAGTTACGATTGGTATTGATGGATCGGTTTATCGATTTCATCCACATTTCCATAATTTAATGATCGAGAAAATCTCCGATATGGTTAATCCAGGAATTGAGGTACACAATAAAATAATATAATACAATTATATAACAAGGGACGAAAGTGCATCATATAATCCCGAGAGTGAGTTTGTTGCCCGTGGGATTAGGGCACTTTAGTCCCATACGCTATTTCTGCACTTTCGGAATTCCGTAGTTTAGTCCCGAAAGTGCAAAAAATCAATTTCTATACAATTTTATAATCTATTTAATAATTGAAATTTGTTTTTCTAGTTTGATTTGATGCTATCAGAGGATGGTAGTGGTAGAGGAGCAGCTTTAGTAGCAGCTGTAGCTTCACGTAATCGGTGAAGTAGAATCAATTGTAGAATATATTTTGTAAATATCAGTGTGGTGGTTTAGTTTTTAAACAACAAAAACCAACATCATTTATTTAGAATTTTGGGTACCAATCGTCATTGCATCGTCACATACACACATCCGGTTTATTTTTTTAAACTTGAAAAAAAAAATAGAATCAATTCAAGTACTTTTTTTAGGAAATATGATCACTTAAAAAGGGATTTTTTGTGTCAAAAATTTGAATATTAAAGATGTACAGTAAAATCGAACTGAAAAATCCTATTTTTTATGTTTTATTATTAGTACTATATTACTATTATTATATTTAAAATAAAGAGCAACAAGATGCGAGACTCTACTTAGATCGATTAAAAATCGCTTATATAAATATGTGTCTTGTCTGATTTATTTCTAATTGTATTTAATTATTATAAATGTATATGTTTTAATAATAAGTTTTATTGGATTTATTCAACCCAAACACACCGCTCCATTGAAACCGGCATGGGCAACCTTTCCTAGTTCAGGGGCCAAATTATCATTCTGTCTCCGAGTCAGGGGCTTATTAAATAAAACAAGTTTCTAATTCATATTTCATGAACCATTGCTGAAATAGATTGGGGCCGGATCCGGCCCGCGGGCCGTGGGTTGCTCATAAGTCCATTAAAAGACCAGAAAACAGTTCAAACTTTTTATTGAAACAATTCCATAACATCTTGGTGATATTACCGGATCAAATAATTGAATAATGAATGAATTATCAAAACCATTCTCTTTTAAAAACAATAATCGATCTAATAAAATCAAACATTCAATAATTGGTGATAATTTACAACGCAATAAATAGAAAATATTCAATTGATTTCGTTGTTGTTGATAAATTCGATCAATTTCATCCAATTCATTCTCGGAAATATCTAAATTAATATCTAATCGTTTACATGATTTGTTGAAATAATCGATAAAATCGATACATGGTTTCTTGAATTTACCCACATGTTTTGTTGGTAATTCATGACAATATTTTTCTAAAATGATTTGTAATAGTGCCCGATAATAAATCGTTAGATTTGGTAATTCTTTATAAGTTAAGACACGATCTAATGATTGGGCTGCTACCATTCTTGCATTACGACCAATCTTGAATTGTTTCTCATTCAAATAAGAACTTAATGGAAAACCAATATTTGTTGAATTGTCGCTAGTTGTTTCGTATCGTTCATCCAATAAATGATAACAACAACCGATATTACATATAGTTTGAATATAATCATATTTACAATATAAACGTAATGAATCTGTTGCTAAATTGCCACATGTATGTAAACCAATCAATCCTAATTGAGTTCGATCAATTGAAAACACATTTGATAATAATTCTTGTAAATTACAATTAATATCAACAAATCCTGTAATTTGTTGATACAGATGTTTATTATCATTGAATAGATTTGCATCTTTTTTCGGGCATGATTTTGTTGGTGATTTGATCAAACCATTCCATACTTTTGATAATTTCTCAACTCTTCTATTAGCACTGTATGTATTAATATTTGATACATCAATACCTAATACTGGTATTTGATAATGTAATGCTAACATTGAACTTAAATAGCCTTTACCATCACCAATATCAATCAAATGACTAGTTTTACTATTATTTAATCGAAAAATAGCAGCAATAATTGCACTATAGACTTCGACTTCATGTGATTTCTTTTCAGTCATAAATACATTCAATTTAAAACGATCTAAAACATTCGAATAGCCCCAATGTTTTAATTTATCAATAAAATCATCTAGTTGTAAACAAATTTCAAGATTTTTCAATGTGAATTGTTGACAATTCTTTACATAATCCTGGAGATTTGGTAGATTTTGATAGTTCTCTTCAAAAATACTATTAATTATGGTTTGTTCCCCATTTCTACCGATTTCATCACGTATTTTGTATGGTAAATGTCGATAACCATCTCTAGTAAAAAAATCCACCATATGACAATTAACGAAACCCATAAAAGGCTCCAGGAAATTGACCAATCGTTCAATATCACGTTTTAGTATCTCAATAGTCATTTTTGAACAATCAAAACGATAAACTATCTTGTGCCTTAAATATATCTGGATGTACTTTCAATAATGCACATAATTTCTTAAAATTCGCTTGAATATTCCGCATCAGTTCATCAAAATTCACATTATCATGATTCTCTTTTGGGAAATCATTAATTTGACGTTGTAGTGTTTTAATAAGTTCTAGAACTTTTGGTGGGAATTCTTTATCACTGTTTTCGAATTGTTTTGAATAATTTGTGATAAAATTGGATATATAACCAATAATATAACCGAATTCAGCACCTTTATGGTAACCTAAATGATAAGCCTCCAAATTCGGTGAAGATATACCGATTTTATAGCCTTCACGGTAACTGTTATCGATTAGTTTCTCTTCAGTCAATAGAATGTCGCCGAAAACATCATTTATATCTTTATCTGGAAATTATTTTATTCAAATTATTAAAATAAAAAAGTTAAAATATCAAATTCTAACCTAACTTATCCATGACACGAACAATTTGACAAGCAAGTAACCATTTTTTGACAAATGACAAATTTAGAAAGAGACAACAAGTATAAACGGAACATTTCATTGGTTGATTTGTATTGCTATCTTGTTCTTGGCAAATTGCCATTTCTGACGTCATACTTTATCGCGCGCATGCGAATTTGTAATCATGTTTAAATCAAATATACAGTGTGATCTGAAAAAATTTACAGGCCATTGTGTCACGATAAACGTATGTCCTTGCGTACGTATTGATTCCGATAGTAATTAATCAACTGATCAACAATAATAGTTTAATAATTAAACAATATATTTATAAATTAGGGAAGAAACACAATTTTAATAGAATTATAAAGCCATCGCATCCAAATCTTTTAAAACTTCTTGAGACTTTTTATGATTTTCTTCGTTCTGTTCAGATTTTGCTGGTAAAGCACTTCGAATTACTTCATTCTTCTTCTCAGGAACACTTCGTCTAACCTCATCTTGTAAATTCTTTAATTGTTTATCGATTTCTTCAACTTTCTTCTTATTTTTTACATTAATCTATCAAAAAAAATAATTTTATTGTTGCCGGTTTTGCTAAAATAACAATTAATACTTACATGTTTTAGTTCAGTTTTAACAACTTTTGCTTTCGCTTTAAGCTTCAAGCTTTTAGCTCCAGCTACTTTAAAAACACTATTGACTTTCTTGTGTTTGTTCTTCCCCATAATTACCTATTAAAACAAACAAAAAGGAAACAAATTTAAAACAATTACATTTAAATCAATCCAATTACATTTTTTCGTTTGTTGTTTTTCTTCAATATCGTCAAACTTTCTTTTTGCACAATCCCCAATATTACCAATTAAAATATCTCTATCTAATTTGAAAACAATTCTCATCATTTCTTTAAAAGAACTAACCGTTCTTACATGAAATATCTCAATGATATTATTAGAAATATCGCAACCGATATGTTTGAATAGAAGATTTTTTGTTATTTCCATATAATCTTCACCTTTTGCAAAACAATAAACAATTACTGTCGGTGTTATCTTGAGATTGTTGTCTAATTCATTATCTTTAAATAAACCAATAAAATTTGGTAAAAATTCAATCGCTAATGCTGGTAGATTCATAACAATATAAACATTATTTTTATTTAAATATTTTGGTAAATATTCTTTAATTTCATTCAAAATAAAATCTTTACCATCTTGATTAAATGTCTTTAAATTATTATCACCAATTTTATTTAATTGTTTATTATAATTCAACCATTCAAATGAATCGGGATTTAAATCATTAGCATAAACTGTACAGTTTTTTCGTGCTATAGGTATGGAAAATGGTCCAACACCAGCAAAAACATCAAATAAAACATCACCACTTTTCAACATATTAACAATACGTTCATGTTCCGTACATAATCTTGAATTCCAATAAACTTTCGAAAAATCAAATTTAAACAAACATTTATTCTCTTTCACTTGTGTTATCATATCATTATCACCGTATAGAATTTCCATTTTAAAATTACGATATGTTGTATCAATCATATCAATTTTATTCACAACTGTCCGACAACCGGGTACTTTTTCATATAAAACTTGCCCAATTAGATCTTTATAAGGTAAAAGATGTTCTCGTAGATTTACATGAATGATATGGCCGATTTTTGTAAAACTTGATAACCCTTCTTGGTCGTTTGGTAGAATCGATTTCAAAATTGCCTCCATTGTGAAATTATCATACGTTAGATTGTGTGCATGTTTTTCGACATTTGCTGTATTTATTGAGAATTTTGTCAAGAATTCTTGATCTTCTAATGAGAAATCATTGAAATTCTCTACTAATTCCGGATTTAAATAGATTAACGTTTGATTGTTATCTGTATTAATAATTGGTTTGAAATTTTCAATTTTTAGAAGATATTTCTTTAATTTTGGTAGAATTATTGATGGTTTTATATCTTTTATTATTAAACATGGTATATGGATTTGTTTAATAAATTGAGATTTATCCAATTTTGTCATACCATAAACATTATCACATGGTGGTTTCAATAGGTTAGGGAATTTCGACATTTTGCGATTTATTAAATATTTGTCGATAATTAACTGGAAATTATTAGAATAATTATTTGATAAATTTCTATAATTTTTACAAAGAAATAATGAGAATTGTTTAACAATCATTAAAATTATTACAACACACGTTTTTTACTTACATTGACACTTGACAGTTCGATGCAACAAATGAAC
>JAZBHA010000315.1:0-44472 GCA_037464855.1 Iselma pallidipennis | reverse complement strand
TAACAAAAGTTACTAGACCGTTTGTTTACATATTTGATTGCTGTCAATTTACAATTTTTTTTACGATTAATTATTGTATGTAATTATTATCAACGAATAATGGAAATTACTGATTGTGATATAACTACATTAAATATTGATAAGATATGTCGTGTATGTTTGAATGAATCTGATCAAATGTATTCAATTTATAGTGAAATTTATGACGAGAAAGATGGTTCAGATCATGCAAATTTCCCATGTATTTATGAAATATTAACTAGTATTTCATCAATTAAAGTATAGAATTTGGATATTTTCCCGTCTATTTAATAATAATTTTGTGTTTTTTACATAAATTTAGGTACAAGTTAATGATGGCTTACCGTCAATGATTTGTTTAAAATGTGTAGATTTAGCACATATTACATACAAATTTCAAAAACAATGCAACGAATCACAAGTGATTTTTGAAGCTTATTTAAAGCAATATTCAATTCTAAAAACTACTGATAATGAATTAACAACAGCAACAATAGATGCAATTAGTAATAGTGATTTAACAACACAGAGTCCAAACAACAAATTATTAGATCCAAATGACTTTTTACAAGTTGAAGATAAATCAAATGAATCAAAGATAAACCAACAAGAAAACAACGAATCATTAATAGAAGACTCTCAATTTATTGACCCTTTAAGTGTATCTTCTGGAAATAATCACAAATCTATAAAACTATCGGAAAAAGTTGATAAATTCTGATAATTTCTGTTTTCTCAAGTATGTGATATTTTTATTATTATTTGTAGGTATATTCTTGTAAATTGTGCGATAAATCCTATAAATATGCAACTAGTCTACGTGTCCATATGAGAAATCATACACAAGAACAACCGTATGCATGTAAAACGTGTGGTAAACGATTTAAACAATGTGGTTCATTGGTTTATCATCAACGAAGTCATACCGGTGAACAACCGTATTCTTGTAAGATTTGTGGTAAAAAATATAAACAATCTGGTACATTAACAGCTCATATGAGAGTACATACGGGACAACGACCGTTTCTTTGTTCGATTTGTGGACGAGGCTTCAGGTATTTTTACAATATTTTTGGCGAAAAAACAGACAAAATTAATACAATTTGTAGACAAGCACCAGATTTGGGTTATCATATGCGTTCTCATACGAAAGAAAAACCGTATATGTGTAATGTTTGTGGGAAAACGATGTCGATGCAATCACATCTTGTCCAACATATGAGAATACATACAGGGGAGCGTCCATTTAAATGCTCGTACGTATTTGTTTTTTAAATATTCAATCAATGTTTGTATTAATTTTCAAATTTTAGGGTGTGCCCTAAAGCCTTCCCTTCATCGACACGATTAAAACGACATTCCATTATTCATACCAACTTAAAACCGTACACTTGTGATGTCTGTTCGAAGTCATTTAATCGTTTAAGTAGTTTGAAAGTGCATTCAAAAATACATACCGACGAACGGGCACATATTTGTCCGATTTGTAATAAAGGTTTTATTCAAGCGTATGCGTTACGATCACATTTAGTAACGCATACATCAACGTTTAAATCAGAATAATTTTAAAGACTGTTCGCTTAGTGTTCCTTAGCTTCAAATACCATGTGGCATAGAGGGGTGTAGTGCAATTGGAACCTTCCAAAATAAATGGAGACGATTTGCGTTATATTATGGAGAGTGTTTCCGCCCTTGTTTGCGAGAAACCCTAACATTTGGCAGCTTATTGTTCCCAGTGCTGTCACTATTGGCCTAAATTGTTTTTCAATACTTTCGCCCTTCGCAGACTATCATTTCACATCAGATTTGGGGTGCGGGAGTTTCAATATTGCTATATCCATCAGTGGGTATTTATATTCGAAATATAGTTCCTTAAAATTCATTCATTTTTCACAATAACATATCATATTATGTTTAAAATTGTTTGTGTAGTTTCGATTAGATTTGATGACGAGAAAACCATACTCTATGTATTATAGTTTTTTATTTTGCAGAACTAGTTTCGACTGTAGCCCAACTTCAGTTGCACGGTTTCCATATAGATGAAGATGAGGATATTGAAGAAAAGTCACATTTCACTGGATGTTTTTTGTGGATCCAAGCCAAATTTGGTAATTTATCATGTGACCCATTCAAATTTCAATCATTAATGGAATTCGAACCGATATTTGGTATTTTTCAGATGTATTTGCTTTTGATTGCGAGTTAGTTGTAACACCTACTAGGGCCGGTTGCACCATTCGTTGTCAAAACTTAACAACGCGTTAGATATTTAACAATGGGTTTTTCCATTGGACTGGCCTATTTGATTGGCCAGCCTAGTCTATACTGAAACCGTGTAGCTGAAGATGGGCTACACCCGAAACTAGTTCTGCAAAACGAAGAACTATAATAAACATAAAAACTTTTGTATGGTTTCCTCATCCTCATCAAATCATTATCATATATTTGTTGTGTAATTAAAATAAAGTAATAAATTATTGTTACAAATAGAGATTTAGATTGTAATTTTCGACCATAATCACTTGTTGTTTTCCCAATTAATTATCCACTTAAGAGAAATGACTAAATTTCCGGTGGTGGTGTTGTTGTTGTTAACAGGATGTTTCAATTTTGTCGAATTCTATTCCATTGAAAATAAAACAAGTGTTTGATTCACATTTGTATTTTCAGTATTTTGTTAATAAAATTTGAATTTTTGAATTTTCGTTGATAAAAGTAGTTCAAATATCGCACCTGTGGTACATTTGAACTACCACTATTAATCATAATATAGAAGCGACCGGGTGTTGTCTTATTGATAACGTAATCTTGAAAAAATTCAATGATTATGAATAATTAAATATTTGCGTATTTTTATTTGTGTGTGTATTAACGTGTTAGTGTGGCTGTGTGTGTTTTTCAAATATTTTTAATAGTTTCAACATAACCTAGAAAAGAAGAAATGTGGAAAGCAGCAGCAGGACAACAAATCAAATTGGATATCCAACCATCTGAAGATGATGAATGGGAGACTGATCCGGATTTCGTTAACGATGTAACCGAACAGGAACAACGATGGGGTTCAACAACAGTCGCTGGTTCTGGTCGAACCGCAGGAGCTATCGAGTAGAATTATAAACTTTCTTTATTATGTTTTATTTTGGTTTATTCCATTTTTTTTTGTAGTATGTCTCAATTACGTAAAGAAACTCAAGAAGCGGATGCAATGCGTAAGAAGAAACAATTGATGGAAGATCCCAGTAATCCATCATTTGGATATGGTGGTAAATTTGGTGTGGAGAAAGATCGTATGGATCAATCGGCTGTTGGTCATGAATATATTGCTAAAGTTGAAAAACATGCCTCACAAAAAGATTATACTACCGGTTTTGGTGGTAAATTTGGTCTACAAACAGATCGTGTTGATAAAAGTGCTGTAACATGGGAACATAAGGAGAAAAATGCAAAACATGCTTCACAGAAAGATTATGTTGTTGGTTTTGGTGGGAAATTCGGTGTACAATCAGATCGACAAGATAAATCGGCTGTTGGATGGGATCATGTTGAAAAAGTTGAAAAACACGAATCCCAAAAAGGTAATCTTTAGTTATCCTTAGTTATTTAACATAAAAATTGGCGAATTTTGTTCGATTTTTTCAGATTATGCTAGAGGTTTTGGTGGTAAATTCGGTGTCCAAGCGGACCGTCAAGACAAGTCAGCTGTTGGTTGGGATCATCATGAGGCACCACAGAAACATGAGAGTCAAACTGACCATAAAATTGGTTTTGGTGGGAAATTTGGTCTACAAACCGATCGTGTTGATAAATCAGCAGCTTCATTTAATGAAGAACCTACCAAAGTTGGTACAAATTATACGAAAGTTAAGCCGGATATTGGTGGTGCTAAACCGTCAGATTTACGTGCCAAATTTGAAAGTATGACTACAGGAGAGAAAATGGGAATTGAAAAAGGTTCAGTACCGCGGAAAACTGTACATGCTAAAGCTGCAATATTTTCAAATAATAATAATCAACAACAACAACAACAAACTGAAACGTTACAAAATCAGAAAATTGAACCAAAATCATTGGATCCATCGAAAATTGCTCAGTTTACTGCTCAAAATAATAATGTTGAAGAATCACAAACAATTACAACAACAACCACAACGAGACAAAAATTGGATGAATCACGTATGGCTTTCTTAACTCAAACACAGGAACAGGAAGAGAAAATTGAAAAATCAACACCAGGACAATTGGATCAAACTAAAATGACACAATTTGTAAATAAAGGAAATAATTTAGAGAATCAACAACAACAAGAGATTGTAAAGGAAGCAGAGAAACAGATTCAACAGTCGTTGATGCAAGAAGAAGAGCAAATTTATGAAAATTTACAAAATCCCAGTACTGAACAAATATCTCCCTCAGAAGGACAACAACAACAACAACAACAACAATATGGTGATGAGGCTGAGTATTATAATCAAGATGAAATTGTTGATACAGGAGTATCAGCAATAGCTCTGTATGATTATCAAGCTGCTGCTGATGATGAAATATCATTTGATCCTGATGATCTTATCACACATATTGAAAAGGTTTGTAATTTTACAAATTGCAGGAAGAAAGATAAAAAGATCATTAATTTCAATTATTGATTTTAAAATTTTTAGATTGATGAAGGTTGGTGGAGAGGTTTATGTAAAGGAAAATATGGTTTATTCCCGGCTAATTACGTTCAAGTGAACGAATAAACTTTGCCCAAATTTTATTAATTATTATTATGGCCAATGACGTACTTAATCATTTTAAACATTATTATTTGCTTTATTGATTATTATTCATTTTTATTATTAATCATGTTGTATGAAATAAATTTTTATATTATATCCGCAATTTATTATTATAAATGATGGTTAATTTTGTAAAAGTATTTTTCCCGCCGCAAATCTACCGGAAGTGACGTCACATTCTTCCAAATGGTTGGGGATCGCATTGACCCATTTAGTGTAAAATCAAAAATTACTAGCTTGTATTGTTGCGCCCTCTATTGGTAATTCTTGAATTAATTCCAATCAGTAAATAACAATGGCGGACCCGTTGAGTTTATTGCGTCAATATAATGTCAACAAAAAAGAAATTATTGAACGTGATAATCAGATAATTTTTGGTGAATTTTCGTATCCGAAAAATGTAAAAACTAATTATTTAATGTGGGGGTAAGTGAAACCGTACTATACTCATTTTATATAAACATCTGTTAGTTTGTCATGAATCTAACCTCAAAATTGTTTGTATAGTTCTGGTAAAGATGGAACCCCAAAAGAATATTATACATTAGAATGTTTATTATTTATATTGAAAAATGTTTCATTAACACATCCGGTATATGTACGGCAAGCTGCTGCTGAAAATATACCGGTTGTCAGACGTCCAGATCGTAAAGAATTACTAGCATATTTAAATGGTGAAACAGCCAGTTGTCCATCGATTGATAAAAGTGCACCACTTGAAATACCAACACAAGTTAAACGTTCAGCTGATTATGATGGTGCCGAAAATGCAACAAAGAAGCCAAGATTTGAAGATCCACATGTACAGAAAGTACGTGAAAAATTGGCGGCGAAGCTGGATGCACCGAAAGAAGCGTCTGTTACAGTTGATAATATCAAGTAAATCTAAGGTTATTGTTGTTATAATTGTTGTTATTAATAATCTTTGTTTTAGGTCACTGTCAGAAACTATGTCTGTAGAGAAAATTGCTGCAATTAAAGCGAAACGTTTAGCAAATAAACGAACAACGATTAAAGGAAACGATGATATTCGTGAAGAATATGATTTAAGGGCAATTCTAGATTTAGATGTTGATATAACTAAAGATATAATTAGTCGAGAAAGACAATGGAGGACTAGAACGACAATACTACAATCAAATGGAAAAACATTTGCTAAAAACATCTTGGCAATGTTGCATAGTATTAAAGCAAGAGAAGAGGGACGATCAAGACCACCACAACAAGCTCCAATGGTAACACCCCGTCAAACACCTAGACCAACAACACAACCGGCTGTTTATAATCGTTACGATCAAGAACGGTTCAATCGACAAAAAGAAGGTTTGTTCAAATTTTTACAAAAACTGGATATTTTTACATATTTTCGTGAATTGTAGAAACTGAGGGTTTCAAAATTGATACGATGGGAACATATCATGGTATGACATTAAAATCTGTAACGGAGGGTCCAACTAAAGTCAGAAGTCAACCACCACAACCACAACCATCATTACCAACCAGCGCAGCCAGACCACCGTCTGGAGGATTAACAAAACGAATCTCAAGGACTCCCATTATAATAATTCCAGCTGGGACAAATTGTCTAATATCAATGTATAATGTTAAAGAAATACTACAAGACTTGAAGTAATTTCTCTTTTTTTTTTGAGAAATAGCAGGAATTGGTTTTAATAATTTTTTTTGTTGTAGATTTGTTTCCGTAGAGCAAAAGAAGGCGGAAGGTGCCAAACGCGATAATGAAGTATTAATACAACGTCAACGGAATGGTCAAAGTGTACCATATCGTATTGTTGATAATCCAGCCAAATTAAGTCCAAGTGATTGGGATCGTGTTGTGGCTGTATTTGTTATGGGTCCAGCATGGCAATTCAAAGGTTATCCATGGGAGAATCCGGTTGAAATTTTCTCAAAAATTGCTGCTTTCCATTTGAAATATGATGAAATGAAATTAGATGCAAATGTTGCTAGATGGGCTGTGACTGTTATACAATTATCACGTACTAAACGACATTTAGATAGAGCTGCTTTGATGGTATTTTGGGAGAAACTAGATAGACATATTTTACAATTTAAACCACATTTAAGGTTTTAGAAATAAGCGATAATGGTTGTACAGTATTTTCTAGATTTTTATTTTACTAATTATTAATAGTAATCGATTTGTCGTGTTTTTTTTCTTTGATGTATGCAAGAATTTATTAAATACAGACGTATTTTCCCAGAAAATTTTGAATATTCCTGATTCATTATCCATCCTCGTAGGTTCGTCGGCGCCTAGTTCCTCCAAGCCAGCCCACACTCTGCATGTATTGTAGAAGCGTGCTCAGGGGGGCGCCGGCAACCTCCGCCATGCTAGGCAAGTGTTTCGTCCTATTCGCATCCCCCAGAAGTTGTCCTCTAGCCCCATCATGTGAAGATGTTTTGTTATTCAATTAAAAAATGCAATTACAAAAAATTGATAAAATTATATTTTCTGATAAAAAGTTGGAAACAATTATATAATTATTCTATTAAAATAATTAAATTCACTATAAATATAAATTAGAAAATATCATGTAGCTGCAATTTCCAGCATTTTCTTCACATCAGTAATTTTCTCTCTAGGTTTTCCTAATTTTTGCCCTTCTCGCTTTTCATATTCATCGATTTTCAACCAATCCTCCCAACGTACAAACTGTACATTCTTCTTTTCCAAAATTGTTCGTATCTCTTCAAAACCCGGCTTTGATTCTTCAACAAGTCGATCTTTTTCAATATCTTTTAGAATCAGTTCAGCTGTCCGGAAAGCATCATTCATTGTACTAAGAAGTACACCACTTGGTCCACTTGATACCCATCCACAAGAATATAAACGATTATCAATTTTACCATTCGTATTTAGTGTTGTACCTTTACTGGAATCAAACGGAATGGACTCTTCAACAGGAACTGATTTATAACCAATACTTGTAACAATCATATCAGTTAATTGTGTTAATGTTTGATCAGTTGGTATGGCTTTTTGATTCAATAAACCATCACCTTGTAATTGATTTACAATAAAATCAACAACTAATTGATTTTGTTGCGACGAAATTGATTTTGGTGATAAGAAGAATTTCGGTTGAAATGTTTTATCAATTGGATTAATATTCCGTGGATTTTCTAATGCAGAATTTAACATTAATTCAACAATACGTTTTTTAGGTTTCGATAATTGTGGAATAATCTCTTGAATACCATCCATATCGTTTCGATTCCATACAGTTTGACATTGTTCCATACGTAGAACTTCACGTAATTCTTTTATAGTAAAAGCTGCTTGTAACGGACCTCTTCGACCAATTAAATGAACATTTCTTACACGACTTTTTGATAATGTCTCCAATGCATATTCCGTTATATCCGTAGTCTACAAATTTACATGAATGAATTTAAGTAAAATCGAGATTTATTTGAGTAATTATTACTTTCAATTTATCGATTGGTGTCAATAGAATTCGAGCAATATCAATGGCAACATTACCTTGACCCAATATACAAACATCTCTAACATTCGATAAATCAATTTGTAGATTTGTGTCAAATGGATTCCCATTATACCAACCTACAAGTTTTCTAGCTGGATACACGTTATGTAGATCTTCACCAGGTATCCCTAATAAACGATTTTCATCAGCACCATAAGCCTAGCCGACCAAACGTTCACAATAAGAGATTTCTAACAAAAACTTGAATATATTTACCAAAATTACTATATGATAGGCTTGACGAAAATCATCCAATCGTACATCTTTACCTAATGTTATATTACCAAAAAAATTCACATTTGGATTATTTACAGTACGTGTAAATGAATTCATTACATTTTTGATATTAGGATGATCCGGTGCTACTCCATAACTTTAAAATAAAAATTTAACAAACTCTGAATTAAGTAAATTGTTTTATTGAAAACTTATACCGTACGAGTCCGAATGGTACTGGAAATCTTTCATAAATATCAATTTCGGATGGATTTAATCGTCTTTGAAGATATTCAGCTGCATAGAAACCAGCTGGACCGGAGCCAATTACACAAATCTTTGATTTGACTTTTGTTGTTGTGATTGTAGCTAAATGTCTTATCATTTTCTGATACATTTTAACTTGTTTTTAGGACACAATTTGTTAATTTATGGAATATCATTAAAGTACCGTTATTTTTTCAATAATTCAATAGTTGAGGTTAGGAAATTTAGTTAGGTTAGGTTCACTGTCAATTTGACAGCTGTACATTTGAACTACTACCAGTTTTTGCCCCAAAATAAATAAATTTTTGCAGTTTTGTATTGTTCACCTGCGAAAATCTATTAAAAGATAATATGTGGTCGACTTACGACAACAATTTATACCATTTAACACGATTTTAGGTCAAATAGTTCAAATTTCAATAGTTGCATATTATCTACATAGAGGTGTATTTAAACTACTCACTTTTTTTTCAATAATTTTTTATTAATTTCTCTTAATAATAAATTTACAACATAAAATCGTCCCTCTGCAATAAATCTAAGATTAGAACAAATAATTAACAGTTTATTTCTACTTACAATTCCATTATACTCCAATACATGTTGTTTGATCTTCGAATTATCCACCCATGTAACGAAATCTTCTAAAGTTCTTGTTACTAATAATGCTGGATCTTTAACTAATTCAGGCCCAATTCGTACATGTCCTTGTTCAATTAATTTAGTTGCTGCTGTAATATTTTCAGCCATCTTATCTAATATTGAAAAATAATAAAATTAACGATTTCTTTGAAATCAAATAATAAGAACAATCAAAAACATACTTCTAACCATTACAACAGGTAATCGACGTCGACAAAAACAAGATGCTGTAACTTTATCAGCTGAACTTAAATCCCATCGTGTTGCTATCAAACCCATTGTATATAATTTCTCTAATAATTGAGCACTTTTTTCTGTACGAAATGGATGTTTCGGATCAATTTCTTTAATCTTTCTAGCCAATTCTCGAATATTTCTCGATAATTTATTATATCTATTCAAACAAAAACAAAATCAATTTCAAAAATTTTAGGTTATGTTTACACTCACATTGTATAATCTTCACGTTTCTGTATATGGTATTTTCTTAATATTGTTGTTTCATGTAGATTATTATCAGCTTTCCATGATATGAAATCGACTTTTTTCAACAATTTTTGTTCATGAAATTTCAATTTTCGAACCATTTTTTTAATAAAAACTCTTGGGAAATCACACCGAAACCACAAGAACTACTCAAGTGTAACAACTGTGACGACAAAAAAGTTCTAACCAGAGATTATATCGTTCTAACTGTAAATTTGACCTACTATAGGCGGCTCGTTAATTCCACAACACGATTTTCAGAAATTTTTGCAGTATTTCCAAAACAGTCTCCATTCCGAATCAATAATATCCTTGATATAAAGACAATACTTGCTCTAGAGAGTGACTAATTGTATATAATTTGTTGATATTTGTGATAAGATTGAGTGATACGCCCCTGATTTAACTGTCGCCGATTTTGTGTTGTTACAGTTGGTAATACTGTTCGATTAAAATTGTATCCCCCCTACTTGCCGAAAAGAGGTTAAATACCTTTTCTACTGTCGTCCGGAAAAGAAATTCGGAAAAAAACAGTTATTTAAATAATAGAGTTTGTTTCTGATAAGAAAATTGATAAATTGATTGTGTATGTTGTGTTATCAAATTCAATAAAAACACAAAATCTCTATTATTTTACCAAACATTTTTAGTTGATATTTAAGAGAATTGTGACAGCTGGCAAAAGAGAGGCGGTACCACCAGAACCCAAATTTTCTGTAAAAATTAACAAAAAAAAACAGTGATAAAAATCGATCTAACAGAATGATTATCCAGCAATAACTAGTAATAATAATAATAATAATAAAATAATAATAATATTTAGAAAAATGTCGAAGAACAATATAAATGGTTCACGTAGTGTTTCATCAACTAGTTGTAATAGTGTCTTATCAGATTATGAGATAATAGAGAATGGTATTGAAGAATGTAATATCAGTAATAGTAATAATAATAATAAAAGTCGACCATCATCAACATCACGTACATTAAAAGCTAAACGTATCCGTTTCTATCATAATGGCAATAAATTTTTCAATGGTGTTGTTATACCAGTAGCTCAAGATCGTTATAGATCTTTTGATAGTTTAACCAATGATTTAACAACGATTTTAACCAAATGTGTAACATTACCGAGTGGTGTCCGAAATATTTTCTCAATGGAAGGCAAAAAGGTAACAATTTTCTTTATTGATTTTCTACAATTTGATCAATATTTGGTAATTTTCTTTCTGTAGGTGTTAAGTTTAGATGATCTTGAAGATGGTAAAGAGTATGTTTGTAGTGGTAAAGGTGAACTATTTAAACGTATTGAATACTCGAAAACTGATACATTACGTTCAAGCAAAAATAAACAGAATAATTCAAAATTATCAACACCAATTCAGAAAATTATTGCCCCAGATTGTGTTCGTCCACGAATAGTTACATTAATTCGAAATGGCATCAAACCTAGAAAAGTATATCTCTCTCTCTTATTCTAATATATGTATAAAATTAATCAATGAATTCCTCAGGTGTTACGTTTATTATTGAATAAACGTAACGGTTCTAGTATGGACCAAATATTAAGTGCACTAACAGAAGCAGCACAACTAGATTCAGGTGCTGTACGTAAAGTATTCACATTATCAGGTCAACAAGTACTAAATCTAGAACAGTTCTATTCAAATGAGGATGTTTTTTTCGTTTATGGTAATGAACGTTATTCACAAGATGATTTCGAATTGGAATTTGAAGAAAGTAAAGCAATACAACAATACAAAAAAACACCAGGCCTTAAACATAGGTATAATAATTATTTAAAAATACCTCCATCAATTGATAATTTTATTTGTAAATTGAATTATAGTGCCGGACCGAAACCGAAAATGCCCAAAAAAGAATTGAATCGAACTTATAGTTCTCAAGAGAGTTTATTACATAAATTAAGTCAAGACAATAATATTATATTACCGTACGGTTTAAGACAGAAATATACGGTTGGACGGATGATAGGTGATGGAAATTTTGCTGTAGTGAGATTATGTAAGAAAATTGATAGTGATGAACAATATGCATTGAAAATTATTGATAAAGCGAAATGTAAAGGAAAGGTTTGTTGTTGTTATTTTATACGAAATCACGAATTAACCGGTTTTTTTTTTTCTATAGGAAGATATGATTGAAAATGAAGTTAAAATACTTAGACGTGTACACTTTCCTTATATTATCTCGTTATTTGATGAACAAGATACAAAAGAGATGCTTTATTTAGTTTGTGAATATGTACCAGGTGGTGATCTGTTTGATGCTATTAGTGCTGCACAGAAATTTTCCGAACAACAAGCCGCTTTAATGATTAAACATTTAGTAACCGCTCTTGCCTATTTACATAATTTAGGCATTGTACATCGAGATGTTAAGCCGGAAAATCTTTTGGTAATAATTTTTTTCGTAGAAAAAAAACATATATTTATTGATTATTTTTATTAAATTTTAGGTTGAATTTGAGGGTGATAAAGTACGTTGTTTGAAATTAGCCGATTTTGGTTTAGCCTGTGAAGTAATCAAGCCTTTATATACTGTCTGTGGTACTCCTACATATGTAGCACCTGAAATTTTAGCTGAAACAGGATACGGACTTGAAGTAATTTGTTGATCCCCTGAATTCTACCCACTCATTGTGGTTTTATTTACTAACTAGCTATGCAAAAATTAGTAAATAAGCCCAGAATTGGTGGGATATCCGATACATAATTGTGTAAAATTAATGTTTTTTACAGATTGACGTGTGGGCTGCCGGTGTGATTATGTATATCCTCCTATGTGGTTATCCACCATTCATTAGTACAGACAACGATCAAGAGAAATTATTCGATTGTATTCTCTCAGGTCAATATGATTTCCATGAAGAATACTGGAAAGGTGTATCGTATTTAGCGAAAGAATTAATACAAAATATGCTCCAATTGAAACCGGAATTGAGATTTTCAGCTGAAGATGTTTTAGATCATCCATGGTTAAGTATTCTAGATCAAAATGGTGATTAAATGATTAACATAAAGGGGAAGAAAAAAAACCATAGAAAATCTAGTATTTGAAAAGACATTTTTTTCTTATTTTTAAATTTTTAATTAATTAAATGAATGATGTACAAATTTTGTTCGCATAACCAGTGAATCATGATAACACAAATGATTAAAATTGAATCAAATCCATCCTTCTACATGCCATTATTTGATAAGGTAGTGGTGGTGTTTTTTTTTGGATTGCACCTATCTTGTAGTCGGTTTTTTATTGCCCACTTTTTTTGTCGTTTATTTATTGGTGAAACCTAAAATTCGAATATTTACAATGTTGTAATTTAACTTTTTGCCCAATTGAGATTTTAAACAACAACAAAAAAAAATAAATAAATAAGCGCATATCATTTTAACTATATAATAATTAAAATTAACCAAAGCTTTTCTTACGAAATTTATGTGATTTATTCTATTAATACTTATTATACCAAAGTGCTTTTTATTTATCCAATTCTTCGTCGTTGAAAACTTTGCTTTTGGTAAAATTGAATCGTTGCAATATTAAACTAAATAATTTGCTTGCATTTATTGTCACTTTTTTTTTTAAATAATCTTCATTATTTTAATGTTCCTAAACATACACAGTGTGAGAGAGGAATTAGAGTTTCCGTTTTACGATTTCTAGTGACCTAACAGATAGTTAGAACAAAAAAAAAATAGTTATAAATAAATAAAAAATTTGATATAAATATATGACATAATTATTAACAAATAGCCTGAAATTTAAAGTATTATTTATTGTTTATTTAATTATTTTATTAAATTTAGTATGAGATGTTGAGAAAAACAGAACGAAATAAATTTATTTGTTATTTGTACGAATTATTTTATAAACTGATTTTTTATTTTTATTAATTTTTTTTCTGTAATTATAATATTTTCATTGTAAATAAATTATTTCAGTAGAATTTCTCTTATTGTCAGTCTTGTGTTATCATTGATAATATGACCGGAGGCAAAAAAAAGGCGTTATCCTGGGCGCAAGTCCTGAAACAGGAATTACTGGAGAAAACGTGGGCGGTTTCACCATACAACACTAGCTATAGTATCGGGTTGTCTTCCACCTGGATTGCATGTATATGGAACCAGGTGGTTGTTAGTGAATTCGCGTAGTATCATTACGGTTTTTTTGTGAGTCGGTGTTGTTGAATTTAGACTCCACTTGGTCATTATTGTGTACAGTGTTTGAATGATTCAAGCATACAAACAAACGTATGGGGGAGTGTTACAACCAGCTCTATATATCAACGACGGCCACGTGCTCTTTCACGCTAATATTTGTAAACACAACCTGTATGTATATATGTTCGCTATAAACGGATCTTAAATTTTTCCTGGTACTTCCTCTCTACCTACTTTTCAATTTTTCCTCAATGTTCTTTTTTCCAGTCGTTCATATTTTATTAAAGTCAATAATAACTAGGATCCACCAAATGGAAACCTTTAAAGTCTCCCACCTCTGACATATGAAAAGTTTACCAGGCGCCAATAAAAATGTGGAATGTTTATTCGTTTTTTTGTTGTTATTTACGTCTATTTAGATGTCTGTTACATGTTGTACACATACTGCATAACATAACATGAAGTGTAGGTGTTTAATTAGAATATATAGGCGTTGGGGGTGGTGTTGAACTTTTACCCATTTGGAATAAATCACTCGAACGTGTCACTTAAATCTAGGAAATATTAATGAACTCTCCAATTATATCTTCATGTTTCTTTCATCCTGTACTCGAACTAAACGGAATGGGCGATGAAAAATCCGGATAATCGAACGTAAGGGAATGTAAGTCATACAAACATGTAATAAGTGGCGCCGTGTGCCTTGTAGGCGCCCTGTGCAGAAAACGTTTTCGCGCCTCTGTTGTCCTAAAAATCGAAATGTTAAAAAATTTATTCAAACAAAAAATCAAGGAAAAGAATCGTGATTTGGCGCGCCAACTGATAAGGCAAGCGACCCTGCACACCCGGTTACGGCGACCCTGCGTGTAATTCGGAAAGTCGAGTTCCTGCTGCACATTTCACAACTAGATAATTGCAGTTTCGCTCTATAAATAGTAAATCTTCGAATTAACGAGGTTGTACTTGAGTATTTTGCACGTAAATACACTTACTTATATACATATAATTTTACCACTTTAAGTTAATAATACAGCATTAAGGACAGACGTGCATGTTCAACGTACATAAATAACAACATTAAGATTATCTAAATGCCAACTATTAGTATCTGACTTTGGGCGATTTATTATTGGTTTTTGTATGGCTGGAATAGTGTAATAATAATAATAATAATACTGGAGACCTCAAAGGATTTTCTAGGGGGTGTTATAAGAAATAACCTCATTAGAAGTTTTGTCGTTGATCGGTGCACGTTTTTTTTTTCTTCCTTCTTTCGTCCTGGATGTTTCAAGAAATTGGAACTAATTCTATATAAGTTCGATATTACTTTTTCGCCATTTCTTCATTTCTTTCAGTCGATTATTTATGTTGAAATAATGGGACTTTTAAACCCAAAAAAAAATTGACCACTATACATACATATTTGGTTCGTTGATCTTTGCCAGATAAAAATCAATTCTATTATTCCATATCGGTGCCAATTTAATTGCAATCCAGCACGCAATATGGGAATTATCACATTTTTTACAAAAAGGCTTAAAAGCTTCAGTTTTGTATTTCGACGGTACTGTATGCAAAACTATAAAATTTTCCATTTATGCCTCTTGCAGGAATGAACAGTCGTTTTCTTTCTTGGTTTTATGAAAAATGTTCTTATTCGTTCTGAAAGGAAGAGGTATGGTATGTTGGATTTTTCAGGAGGTGGCAGGGTGTTATTCACCGCGAGTCAACATGTCAAACAAAACTTGTATATATTTTGTAGGCAATGAGAATTTTGGACGAGGGTGCGGTTATAAACGAGTTAGATGAACGTGACAGACATACGCCAACATTCAATCAACGGCTAAATAACACAATGACAAGATAGCGGCAAAACATTTGTCCAAAAGGCACTGTAACAGGTTTTCTTGAGCAAACAATCATTTTTTCAGCTGTAATATTAAACAGTTTGCATTTCAATCGATTAACTGTTTTGTGTCAAAAGAATCTACCGAAAATACTATTTAATACAAAAATAAGTGCAGACGTTATAAATAAGTTCGGTAAAAGCTTTTAAGCACTTAAAGCTTCTGACTTTTAGAATAACCGCTCCCCAGCAATAATATTTTGTATTATATTAGAACGAATGTTGTATATATGCGGCGACAGTCTATAATTCGGTGCACACATATGGTACTATTAAAGGTACAACTTCCGCTTTTATTCGACCAGGTGGTGTAATTAGAGATCGATATAAAATTACGTGCACATTTTACCAAATATACACTTTGCCAAAGGCTTTTCCGGTTCACGTTTGGATGGATTCCTTCCCTACACAACCCAAGTGCCCGGATCCGGTATGTGGTGTTTATTTTGCGGATTGATTTTAGCACTACCCCTTCTCAGCCCACTTGATTGTTATTATTAGAAGATTCTGATATTAAATAAAACTTGTGAATCGATTGATATACAGAACCGGGATAGTTATGGTACGAAAATTAGTTTTTTTTATGGTTTTGTTTCAGAATTCTGTAATAGAATGGAGCGAGCATGGCGACCGATCAACGAAAATATAGCCCCCAAGAGACTATCCAGGTAAGTTGGCGAATTTCCTGTTTCGTATTCCTCTTCACTTTGTCTTATCTCTGAACGTATGAATCAATAGGACTAATCTAAGGAAGCACAAAGCTGTATTTTTTCTTTTTAAAGCGAAAAATAAACAAATATTCATGGAAACGGAACTTTTATGGTTCTAGCTTTTTTCTTTCTTCTTTTTTTTAATCAGCAAATAACAATAAGCAAATGTTGTATTGCAGCAAAATTCAAATACCATCTATTCCTGCTGTGAACTTACCAACTGCATCGCGATTATTAAAGTTATACATTACAGATAGACAAGATAGCATTACTGCGGTTATTGAGAATAAAAGACGAAGATGGTAAGAATAGTGAATAGTCACGCAGTCTGGGTTAGAGACGAGAAGTTCCAGCAGGAACGGCGCCACATCTAAAACTTGAACACGTGCGTCTTGGACATGCGCCATTTCAGCTCGTTTTAATGGCAAATCCATACTACTGCGTAAGAAAGACTGTACTACAAGACGACGATGATCGTAATATGATAACAATGATAATAATGATAGTATTCCTGCTAGATTTTGTTCATACAACAATTTCCTAAATATTGGAGTTTTTTCTTTGAGAAATCGTATTCTGATAACAAGTTGTCTTGTTAGAGTCAATAACTGTATAAACTCACATTGTACATATCTGCAGACAAAACTGCCAACTATAAAGTGGAATTGGCTCAATGCTGACGGCTGTTGTACCGCCCCGGTCCAAATACAATTTAGCTGGAAACGGCAAGTCTACTACTACTGTTGGTATACAGGAGTACGGTCATAATTTAAGAGATAAGCCCCGCAGGTATACCTCTACCTCTCTCTGTGTGTTGTATGCTATGTTATTGCTATGAGTTTGTAGCATACGCCCGCCTCGTCCCCGGTTTAATTACATGCACCGTTCGCACGGCCCTGAGGCATCACTGTTCGAGAGCAATGCAGTCGTACATAAATACAAAGAGCTCCCGACTTTTGTAAAGAGAAAGGGAACGATAAAGAGCAAAACGGTCCCCAAGCTCCCAAGACATTCGATATAGTTAATATACAGCTTATTAAAAGATATGGAGTGCCAAGAATATATAGGTATATACGGAACCGTGTCCTAAATTCCTTTATTTCCATTTAATCCTTATCGGTACGACGCTTCGAATTGTTTTAAGACACTTATATTAGGATTACCGAACATTTTCGGATATTTCTTGGTATGTTGTTTATATTCGTTTAGAATTCCGGATGGGGTCTCTAGATTAAGTTTGAGGCAAATAATGATAAATCTTCACAATTGCCGCAAATTTTCGTAGAGCGTCAATTCTGTTTTACAATATAACGACAAAATTACAATGGGAAATGTAACCACAAATCATCGGTTTTAATATTCCAACACCCCCTTTATAACTTATATCCTATTTTCTGTTTCACTCTCTACTTACATATCTATCCTTGTTGTACAAGAGAATTAGTTGACAGAGAATTATAACACTTGCTTCACAAGAAATTTAGGGCTTTTAAGCGTAAAATCCACCACGGAAAATATTCGATTTACTCCCTCCACTAGAGAAATTGGGAAAATTCCATGATAACGTTAATATTGAATCAACAATCCAATATAATGGTTTTTTAATGGATTTCCTTAAAGTGTCAGTAGGCGTTAATATTACAACACAAATCCACCATGAATCAGCTTCTACTGCATGCAACAACATTGGTGCAATGAACATTATTTACACCAAGGCAATATCAAAATGCAACAGTGTATCATCGTCAGTCGGAATTGCTTCCCTTTTGTCCTACGGGGGATTCCAATTGGATTCCCATACCAATGTTTCACTAGTATATGAGGTGACTCATCCGCCAAATAGCACATTGCTGTATAGTCACTCTCTAGTTTGAATTGCTAGGGTGGTTTCGTGGCACTGATCTAATAGTATGAACGGTCAACCCTCGGGCGTCGCGACGTCGTCGCTGGCACATTGCTTGATTAAGGTAATCACACGGGGTGTGCGTGAGGAGAGATTGGTTACATTTGCCAAGCAAAAACATGTTGAATAACCACCCTCACAATCAGTTCGGGTTTGATTCTTCTCCAGTGATGATTCGACGGGATGAAACCTAAAGTAATATGAAGACTGTGGTGTAGTGTTGTATTGTAAAAGTGTTTTTTAGGGGATAATGAGAGTGGTGGTGGTGGTGGTGTATTGTTGTTATTCTATTGTATTTCGTTTAACATATAAGCCGATTTATCGGATCCGATTGTCGATAGGGTGGTGGTAGATGAAGCATTCTTAAAAATGCAGGATACATTCCTGCACGGACAACCTTTAAATTTTAATAAATTATGTTTTAATTTAAATTTTATAAAATTCTCAATTTTTTACGTTTATTGTAATCTTATCTTTAAGCTGAAAGTTTTTGCATCAATTTTCAGAATGTTTCATCTTCATCCGACTTAATTAGCCCTGAAATTGAACAAAATCCAGACTAGTATGTTGGAACATTATCTAAAAAACCGAGAGAAAGATAACATCAGCACTTTCCGCAATGAACTTTCTCCCTTTTATTGGCAAAATTCCACCAATTTTCTCATAAAGACTGTCAACTATTAACTGAAATAGTACAATATTACTTTTTTCCACCATTATGTTGTTGCAATGTTGAGCGAAAAATTTAAAAAACGTAGCGGTCGAATTTCTTTGAATATTTTGCATTCAACAACGAATTCATTAGATTGGGATTCACCCTCAACGAAAACTGGCACTGTGAAACGACGACCTGTGTCCGGTTACTGCTCAACTGATAACGAGGAGCTCTCTTATAATTCTCAACAAGAAAAGGGAGGACAGGTTCACTTTCAGGAAATATCTACGCGGATTATCGTCGATAATCCTTCAGGTAGGGACAATTTTTTCCCGGTAAAATCTAAAAAACGAACGAACGAAAAGAAGGTATTTTCTTTGCAAATTTTTCCCGTAGACGTTTCAATGAAGAAATCACGGATTCCAAGTCTATTACCACCCCAGTCAAGGCAGTTCGTTGGTGATTACAGAAAAACACCATTTCCTGTTGTTGTGGTTGAATCGAATCGGAAAACTCTAGAAACGAGTGTCAATCTACGGAATGTTCAAGTTAAGGATACGAATGGATCTAAAAGTAGAAAGGAAGTTGAGAAAATGTCCGATCAACATGCATATTTGACAGAGTTTGGTAAGACGGGAATTGTATCGGATACAGATTCAGGAATAGCTTCACCACTTTCACCATCATCCGTATACGGTTTCCTCGGATACGTCGATAAGGATAAAGAAAGTTCGTTGAGGGATCAATGGATGGAGACGACCAAGATCCAAATTTGCCCCTATCCGAACGATAAGATTAAGGTAACCAAAGTTGAAATTTATAGCAATTGCTCCAAAACCCCAAAACTGTAGTTAAATTTACTTACTCAAAATTTTGTAAAATTTGCTGCCTTTGTCGCCGAAAATTGACTCTATTCTAGTTAATAATAGAATGCAAATGATTCTATTCGCTGTCGTTTTGTCGTTGGCATTTTATTTTGTCTTCTTTGAAAGAGCGAAAAAGAGCGATAACATATGTATAAGACGGGAATGGGGGTGAACTTTAAGAAGCCCTCTCCACCGTATATTACATTAGTCGTCTTTTGTCTCTTTCTCTACTGGAAGGGTCGCAATGCAGTACAACCAAATCTTCTATATACAATTCAAGGGAGGCAAGAAATAAAATCGACCAAAAGAAAACTCGATCAGACTCTGTTCGAATGCATACAACCACCTTCTATAAATTCGAAAAATATAAAATTCAACAAAACATTGATCCTGAAACAATATGTCCCTTTTCAAATATAGAACATATTCAGCATTTCTCTGTGTAAAGTTTAGAATTTATTTCTATGTGTATCCCGAGGGATTTTCGCAATTTTTTTCCCCCGTTAAAATTTTTCCGTTGTACTCAGCTATTTATTTGTTAATTCAGGAATTCCTATTATCACCCGATTTACTTGTAATAAATTATTAAAGAATTATAAGAGAATTTGTAGTGATATTGTGCGACAAAATACACACTACACACTTAAAACCCTTGCCTTGAAGATTGTCCGAATTGGTTATAGAGGGGTGCAAAAGTTGTATTACTCTGAACAAATCAGATAGACCGTTGAACCGTACAATAATTGAACTAACCCTCATCTATAGTTATGTCCCGAAGGGTTAGATGTACCCTTCACATGATGTTGTGTGTCCTTATATCATAGTATGTGTTGTCATTTCAATGCAAATTTTTTGGTAGAAGGGCTAAAAGGGACCAGTACTTACCGATTTCGAATTTAGATAAATATGTTGATTGCTATTTATCATCTTGTTGTAGTCGGTTTTTATGAAAGGGATACGATTATTGAGTGATCAGTTAACGGGAGAGTTCTAGTTTTAAATTTGGATAAATACAAAATGCAACAATCAGATTAGAGTTAAATAATCGGTAATATACTGATATTAAAAATTCGTGTCTCATTTTATTTGGCCCCTTTTTCATTAATATGCAAATTAACAATATATGTTGCTAACAATACATGAATTTCGTATAAATTATCGAATCAACTAAAATGTTAATTTTCACGCATATGTACTGCAAAAGGGCCAAAGAACAATCTTGTAACTACTATCAATGCCGCCGCGTGCCTAGTAGGCGCCTCTGTGTAGAAAACGTTTTGGCGCCCCTGTGCAATAATATTTAGGCGCTTCTAACGGGAAAACGTTTTTGCGTCTCTGTTGTGATCCACCCAAGTCGAAATGTTTAAAAAAAAATTAAAAGTATCATGATTTGGTGTCCCAACTGATCAGGCGCCCCTGTGCCGTGCACAACTTGCACACCTGGTTGCCGCGGCCCTGATATTCTGTTAAAATGGAGGATTACTATTTTCTCATTCTATCTAATCTTATTACACCAAATACACTCATAATACTAGATCAACAATAAAAAAATAGGATATCTATTAGATCCTCTTCATTTTTGTTTCATTCTTGTACTTGTATTTGAGAAAAAAAAGAACGACGATTCTCTGACGTGCTGTCCGCCCTTCTGACATTCTATCTGTCCCAAAAGTTATATATAAAGCAAATGTGAAAGTCACGTTTAGCACGAATTCGTGATTGTACCCAACATCACCTACTACTACCACTGCTACTGGTGGCTGCTATATGTATAGTCTGTGGCAGGATTCTGCGCTTCCACCCTCGAAACTTGCCCGGTTTTATATTATTATGACTCAGTAAAGTTTCCCATTTTCTACGAAATGCAATTTTCCAACATGAAGAGTAGATTCCTGAATGTTTGCACACATACATTGGATAGGTATAAGATAGTTCTAAAGGAAAATCTGAAATTGAATCTATCCACTTAAAACATATGCGCGAGTGTGTGTACTTTAACCAACAGGTGATTAAAATTGGAGCTATTAATTCCACTTTGAATTTGAAATCTTATCATCTAATAAATTTCCATTCGTATATACAACCCCTTTTGCTGAAATTTAGTCATCTGTTAGCGTTAATTTGTTTGCTTTATCTCTAGTTTCGTTGTGAATTCATTTGCTGAGATATCAAGTTTATTTAGACAATGTCTCGATTTAACCCTACCGAACTTTTATTATTACTCATTATTTGTGTTTCATGAATGAAAATTGTAAAATCGTTGTGTTTGGTTGATTTTTAAATCAAATAGATTCGAAACAAAATACGTTCTTTACCTTAATTAAAATGAGACTTGGCTATTACGACCTGAAGCTATTCAGTTTCAGTTCGGCTGAAAACAAACAGACATCAAAAACTCTGTGTAATATTCTACGTTTTACTACTCTGTTTCAATGAATTTTTCAGTTTGGGTTACGATCAACGAAAATTGAAGTGTTTGCTATAAAAATATAAACAACATAAAATCGTTGAATCAGGTAATTAATGTAAACGAAAATTTTTCACTTATTTTCGTTATCTTACGTGTGTTATCGTTATTGCTGCGCCACTTTTCTAAAATTATCCACTTTGTCATTTCATATTTACGTTCTGTCTTGCTTCTATTTTCATTTTCCCTTCCGTTGTCACACCCGAAAATGCAATTTCCAACATAATCTCCCCATATTTTTCTTATAATAAGAAGTCGTTTTCAATATTGTTGTGTATTTACTTTTCTCTTCACTATCTTCGCAAGTGTATTTATTGAGATATAGAACAGAAATAACGTTCACCACTTTGTACATAACATATATATGATGTGGACGGTGTTGTCATCTTTTGACAAGGGTCAGGTTGTCGAAACACCCGCACTATTTCCCTGCCACACATTCGTTCGACTTTTGAATTAGATTTCGATGGGTGCAACCTTAGATCAATGTCAACTTCAATTTGCTTGTTCTCCTCACTTTAGAAAATCAATGGCTGAAGTGTATAATCAGTCAAGCAGGAGGGTAGTAAATGCTTATTTTTCACGTGTGATTTATTGGTTTTTAATTGAATCTTGAAGTGTGCACTTCCTTTATGAAACCAAAAAAAAAAACAATATTAGTAATTCCACCAACTCCCAGCGGGGGATTATTATTATTATTATTATTGTTACTATTATTTTTGCTTTGACGATTTTGCTACCATTAAGAACTGCCCTTTCTTATGAAAATCCGGATCGTTCGTCATTCATTTCAGTGGTTTTTCATGACATGCCTGTTTTGATAGTGAACGATAAATCTCCCCTTGACATTGAATAGATGCCGAAAGAAAGTAAAAAGAAGAAAAAACTGCTGGTCTACCTCTTAGAATTTTTGTCGTATTTTAATTCGTTCTGTACAGCAGAAAAAAAAGAAACTGTTCAGTGGGGGTTTACTTTGATTCGTAATCACCCCTATAATTCCGGCAATATTTTACATTTTTCTACCCTAGTGCGTGCATATAAAACAGTCATTATCAAACTTTAGATTTTTAGGAGAATTTTCCAAAATGAGCGGTAAATTATTGTGTTGTGGGATTAAGAGAAGCTTCAAGAAACTTTATTTGAAAACATTTGACGATTGATGTTGACAGCAGGAAATCAACTCAACCAAAGAGAATCTATAAAAAGTCTTCCAAATGTACAAATATTACAATATTACGTCTGATGATGCAGTAGTAGTAGTAGCAGTTGTCAACAGATAAATTCAGGAATATTTTGCAGGAAATTTAAATATAACTATGAAATTTTGCACGTGCCACAGGAATATTTGTCGTTTTTTTTCCTATGTTGAAAATGTTGTATTATGTACGTGTGTATGTTAGAAAAGAGAAAGACCACTTGAACGTATTTCTTTTTGAGGGAGGAAGAAAAGTAGTGTTTGTTTGTGTTGTTGATTTCAACGGTTCCAAGCAGGGGCCGAGCACCTTTTCAGCTAACTTTAGCTATAGATGACTGCCTGCTGGTGTAAGCATAGCCACCACACACAAAAAGATTTCTGTTTCAAGAGAGAGCGGAAACGTACATTTAGACAAAATCGAAAATCCAACTTGTATGGTTTTAGGGTTTTTATTGGGTTTTATAGTCGTTGAATGAAGACGACAGAGACGAAAAAAACCGACATTGTTGTATCAACACTTCAATTGAGCTAGCAAGTACATCGATTTGCTTTTTTGCTCTCTAAATCTTGTACACAGAAGTCGACATTATTGTATTCATTAAAGAACGGAAATTTATTGGAGATTCTATTAGGGAGTGATTTTATGGCGTTTTTTTTATCTTTAATTTCTTTCAAATGATTTTCTTTCTTTAGATCGGGACCGGTGCAAGCTTATCTTCGATAACTTCGAATTTTCCATTTAATTTCCTCCTGATCGGATTGCTTCGAATTGTGTGCAGATTCAAAAGCGAAAACGATTACTTCCGTAATACTTCCGTTCCATAAATAAAAACGTTGATTTGATTCATCCGGTAATAAATCCTAGCATAAAAAAAGAAGAAGAAGAAAATCGAATTATTGCAAATTAAAAAAAAAAAGCAAAACGAGGGCATACATAAAAATCTCTACTGCCCTTATTCACAACAACACGGAAACGATCTTAAAATGTCAAAGACGAACACTACTTCAATGTCAATTACTGGAAGTAATGATGCGGATATCGTGTTAACGGCACCACTGTACACCTCTTGAAATCCACCCTTTTCTATATATACAGGGATGGTATGCATGCGTTTACGATTCTGTTTAGATTTTCTGTAGATTGACGGGGTGGCACCCTTATATAACACTTAGGGACGATCTTGTAGATGTCTAGTAATTGCGCTTCAAGTGCCGTCAGTTATGAACTCAATTTACAAGTAATTATAGGTGAAAATCATGACCAATTTCTTAAATACATCCCTGCAATAGGTTTTTTTTTGTGTTGAAATTTGCATGAATTTCAGGTGGTAGAATATATCTGTTGTACAAAAAATATTCTCTACTATCTGTTTTGGTGCGTGTCGCGCTTGCGTGCGTTCATCAAGCTTTCAGACTCCTGTATGTTGGAAAAACACGTCGTCCCGATTTCAGTATTTCAGTACCATATCGTGTTCACAACGACGGCGTCCTGTGTGTGTCCGGAAACGGCGTCGTCTGACTCGACGCCGTCATTCTCCTTCTCGTCATTACCACTACTCTCTCCTCCTGTTGGTGTTGTTATTGTTGGTGTTATCAGTTAGGACTGGAGGCGGGTTTTCGGAATTATACAGTCGGAAAATTGGTCGTTGTTGTTGTTATTATTATATTCAAGTGTGGTCACGGTGTGTGTATTGTATATCAAAATATAAAACGCACGCAGGGGATGACGATGATGATGGAAATTGTAGCAAGGAAAGGTGAATTCTGGGGGAGAAAAGTGTGATCAATTCCATAAATAATTCAATTCTTTTTTGGTGTATTAGTGTGTACGTTTGTTTGCAAAATGTCACACATACCTACACTCGAAAAAAAGGACCGACAAGCACTAATTTCTAGAAAAATGCGAATAGGTGTCTAAGACTTTTGCGACCGGAAATCCGTCACGACATATTTTCGATCACATATTTCGAAACAATAAGACTTGCATCATCACCTACGCTAAATAAATTAACCACTACTTCATTCATTATTCATTGGATATCTATACCTACATAGGTGTTGAAAATATTTCTATGAAACTATCAAATTATTAACAATTCACTAGAGCAGGTGGTTGCAATTATATTTTTTTAAAGGAAACGACTACGTATTTTAAAATAATTACGTTCACAACAATTTTACAAAGTCTTAAAAGGATTTCGTGTAGAGTATCAGTAGAGTAGGATATTAGAGGCTGTTATTATTAATAATTAAAAATATAGACACTAGATTTTGTGCCAAGGATCCACTCTAATTATAGACGACAACTGGTGAAAAATAAAAAAAAGCCTCTTCCGCATTAAAAATATCAATTTCACACAGAAATTTCCTTAATTATTTGTCTCAGTATCGAAAAAATTTTCCTCAAAAATAATTATTGTAGTTAAAAATTTCTAACATAGGTATACTTGATTGATGGATTTACGTGACTGAAATGAAGTCATGTTAGGATTTAAGGTGACAACACGATATGATAACTAACATGAATAATATGTAAATGGTATCGTTTCGAAATAAAAAAAATCATCTTCTCTAGCATTGTACATGTGGCATACTATGTAGCTCACGCAATGTTTTGAAAAATGAACAAGACAGTTAACGAACACATTTTGATTATGAAAGTGATATTCGCGAGTTATTTTTTATGTTGAAATATTAGCCCAATTGTAATTTTTTTTTCGTTAACAGATAATATTAGTTTGTGTTATTCTTTCCACATCACCCAAAATTATCTGATGTCATTCATTCATAGTGTCCAACATTATTTACATGCGATCACGTTTTGAATAAATTCGAGTTCTTTATTATCACCACCACATATCCACATATTGAAATAGCTTTATCATTTTCCAATCGAATAGTTGATGTATAGCGTTACTAATAAGAAATATATCGTGGAAAATAAATCACCGGTAGAAAATTCATTAATAGTTTGTCAAATAAAACTCCACTCACATCAGTGAAGATCTAGTTGTGGAAATTAGTGTTTGTCGGGAGACTAACAAATTTTCAACTTTGTTAACGATATTTTTTGCCCGTTTTTCAAAGATGTAAAACAAAAACCAGTGGCTTTCAATGTAATTAAGTGTCTAAATGGCAACCAGTGAGTGTGTGCTTTGAACTTTTGGTTTTTTCTTCTACCTCTCTCTCTCTCCGGCAAAATGACTGAATATGATCATTTCAGTAAAATAATTTGGTGACTGACGGGTTAAAACTCGTCGGATATGTTTCCGGGGTGTATTAGAGCCCCTCGTTCTACGCAGGGTTCCACTGATGACATCAGCAAGCAGACAAAATCTATTGTTCAGGTTAGTTCAACGTATATTTCGTTAGCTTTATTACAAAATTATCTGAAAGGGATGTATATGTAAACCGGCTAGTCATCAAATTAAATAAGCCTTTATGTCATTGGAATGCAACAGGCAAAATTCATTAGTATCGAAATATACACAAAATCCAGTTATAAGGATAACTGGACTTGTCTTTTTGTTGTTGTTTTGATGGAGATTTTTGTAATTTCGAGTCCATTAACTATCCGATTTGATAACGGAAATCGGGGGAGAAGAGATCACGATTTCTGACAGTATAATAAATGATAGTTTCGGTTCCGGTTTCTGTAGAAGAGAAAAGCTTTTGAAGATCTATTCTATAATAAACGATTTGAATTGGGTCTTTGATACGAATTAAGTTTGTTTCAGTTAATTGTTTTCTCTAGAAGCTAATCTTTGAGTGCTGGCTGTCATAATATGAGCGGTCAGAAGAATAAGAAATGATGATGCTGTTCATCAGAGATGAAAGCTTTTGACATCAAATACAACCGAGTGAAGTTTAGTTGATTTAATTAACTGTTTTCAAAGACTTGTGCCAAATCAGTTTTGATAAATCACTTCAGTTTCGCATCCTAGTTCCACTATTCTTTATTTATATATTAACTTGATAGGTAGCTAATATTTTCTTTAGCTATCATCATCAAAGAAAAACAACGTACTGACAAAGAGACAAAAGGATGAAATACAATCCAGTTATTTTTCCAGGACACTTCTCGTCTGTTCATGTTTCTGTTGTTGTTGTTGGTATCAATCCGGGAACTCTCCTGTTTTGTTGTCGACATAATAAAGCAAGAAGCTTTCAAATCAACTCTCTGAATTTTACTACAAAAACACGATTGTAATAATTATCAGAAATTAAGACAGTTAGTTGTTAATCCGCCCATTCAAACTATTGTTCGTTGTTTAATCAACATAAAAGCTCGTGTTCCTCATCTATATTTCGGGCTAATTTTAAAAGTCATAAATTTCCGATGTCATAGAACAGGAGGGCGTAAATGATCATGATCATCGTCATGTAAAACATAAAGATTGTGAATAAATTTTCTAAATTGTAGTAAATTCCATTTTGAATGTAGTTTTTATTTTGGAATGTTGTTGGTGTGTGTCTTTTTTGTTTATTATCTAGTTTAAACTTGAAATTTCCTTTTAAACATCCCAACATAATCCGTGGTAATAACATACAAATCTCCTACTACTACCTAAACATACATAAACGGTCCATAATAAATATTTTGAACACAACTGGAAAGATTTTAACCTAATTTTTGATTTGTTGTTTATAATCAACGACAAACAAACAAATATTTTATTAGAATGTTTCGATTACATTTCCGCTAATATAAAAATCAATTGATTATGTTTAGAAAACGATCAATAATTGATATTGATGCAAGGATATACAACAAATGGAAACAAAATGAAATTAGGATTAATTGAAGTCTTATACGTCTTATCCGTAAAAGTCTTAAGGGAGAACTACCTGTTTATCCATCAATGCAGTGTAGGAAGTAATTGGAACAGACTGATCTAGTCTAGATTCTCTTCTCGAAAAGCTTCATTCCCAAATGACTATCTACATACTATTCTATACAGGAATTAAATGGATTTTTAGATAATTATGTTATGTCACATACATATCTAGGTGTATCATTTTTAGAATAAAAAAAAATATTCAAGTGAAAGTCTTCAATCCCTTCTATTCAATGCTAATTTTATTCGATCAATAATTCAACAAATTGTTGATGATTTTTTCTAGTTGTCACATTTGTTTTATTGCAAATTCGTTTTGTTTATGTATATTATGTCAAGTGTTTTATTTAACAAAACAAAATAAAACACAAATGATTTGTAATTTAAAATAAACAATGAGTACAAAGGCGCCAGTGGTGTATACTGTGTCTCAAAAATGAGGGCCCATTTTCAAACTTCCAACAGGAAGTATTGTGGTTTGAACATCTTAATAAATGAGTAGATTGAACATGTATTAATGACAGTAATTCCAGTAAAATATCTCGTAATTTATTGGAATTTCTTAGGTATTTGTTCGGCTCCCAAAAAAGACATAGAAATATATTAGTGCACTTTTTCAAGATGAAGAGCTACAAGTACAGATTTTGTGACAAGGAACAAATAGATAGTTTTCGTCAAGCATATCTGTCTAGTAGAAAGTCGACTTTATTTGAATTCATCAAAAGTGTAGAATTGAAATTTGGAAAAACATTAGATATTATTGTTTTACGGCTTATTATTGTTCAGTGAACTTGTTACACATCAGTATGTGGTGGTTGTAAGGGATGCTATTTTAAGTATTGTGCACATTGTGTGTGTGTGTTGAACGATTTAATACAACAACCACGAATGACTCATTATTGTAGCTAATTTATATCACCATCAAGTCTTAAAATATCATCATCAGACAAAAAAAATTAACAACAATCATACTTATGATTAGATGAAATTTTTTAAAATACAAACTCGTTGTGACACAGCCATCATTAAATGCCACCTACCACCTACCCCTTCAAAATTCATCCACCCTATATTATAGAACAATATGACGATGAAATATGGCCGAAACTTTCCCCGTCATTTCCTCGTACTTCTTGTGTGTCAGGTGTGTTTCCGTTCAATCAAACGGCACCAGTGTGTAAATATGGTTTTGCTCAAGTTCCATTGTGAATTTATCCAAAAAATAAGAAAACGATTGGGAATTTGGTAGAAGAAGATTATAAGTTTTTTTTTGTAGATCCAACCGTTTTGATATTTTTGTTTTATTTGATTTCCAACATGATTGTAAATCATAGAAGTTGCTACCTTTGAAAATTCAACTTGGCGGCACGTTCTGTTTTAGTGATTTTGTGAAAGATGACGAGAAGGAAATGGATCTATTTTTAAATCAAAGAATTTCCAAATATACCTACTTACTTTTTACACACACAGAGAGAGATAGAGAGAGACAAATCTTAAACCTGCTTAAAAATTATGATGGAATGAGAGAATTATATCAACGATCGTATTTATTTGAAAAGGCTGACTATCGATGCATTGATTGATGAACGTCGTCGAATCCCCAGTTTGTGTGCTTAATTGAAACGTATAAAGTATGAAATATGACGTTCCACCAACCACTTCTAACTCGCTCGTTTCACCCTTCTTGTCATTGGAAAAGTATGGGGACGATTTTCCGCCTGTAAACTTGCAACAAAAATTAATTATACTGACAAGTTTAATTAACTTGAATGGACGGACAATTTTTCAACTGTAACCAACCAACAACAACAACAACAACAACAATAATCACAGGACGACCATTTAATATCAGGATATTGTCGTGCTGCAATTCTCTTGTTAGTGGATTTCCCAGCAATCACACGTGGAAATCTTCAACATTTGATAAGTTTTCCTGAATGCTTTTATAGTGAAGAGAGAGCTTATATGTATACAGGATATCTTCTGGAGTATCCTCGAATAGCCACTCTATACAAGAGTACTTCTCCTATTTATACTTCCAGTCAGAGTCTTTGTGATGCGTTTTGAATTAAGGAGGGGTATTTTTATTATCGTTTAACGTTTAGATTTATGTTGTTCGATTATGGATAAATAGCTCTCTAAATGCAATAACAACCGATATCAGGTTTATATTGGAAATGAATGGTGGTGAATGTAGTTCGTGAGACGTTTACAAATAGTATGTGTAAAGTAACTTTTTGCAGGAATACTCGTAGTATCGCTCATTGAAAGTTCATAATGTAGAGTCTTGTTTTAAATATAAACGAAATTGCCAGTCATGGATTTTAGGTCAGGTTCACTGGATTAGTTTATGGGTGTTCACTGATAGAAATCTTGAGATCGAAACAGAAACTGTTCTGTTCCTCATACATTTCATGAAATTTCAAGATCTCTATCTACTATAATTTAGTTGACTTTCTATTTATAAGTTTTCTGTCTGTAAATGGTCCATAAACACCTACATTACACATCAAGACTTTATACTCTCATTTCTAGTTGTAATACATGTGTGTATACAATCGAATAAAATCAAATAGAAATTGAACTGTTGTTACACATTTAATAGCCCTTTCAAATTCTCTATTAAACATATCAACGTAAATTTATATAGACAGTAGGTATACATATTCGGAATGGCAGGCAGCCTAACAAACCCTTTCCGTAAACGTACACAGAGGGTCAAACGGTTGAATACCAGCATGATTTATTAATAGACTCCTGCCTCCGTATACTGTGTGTAGTATGTTAAATCGTAAGGGATAGTGGATCAGTTTCATCTTTAATTGACTGTAAAATAATAGCACTTGATGGTGATGAGTTCAATGATCAATTCCAATTTCCAAACACTCATTGGAAAAAATTGAATTTAATTAGGGGATTCAATCGGCTATATTATAGTCGGCAATATGTTTGAGAGAACACTTAATAATATGAACGACACAGATTTATATTGATGGAGATTTGATTAATTGATATTGTGTAAGAGATTAATCAAATGCGGGTGATATAATTTATGCTTCTTTAAAAACGAAAAAATTTCACCAAACTCACATCAATCCAACATTCCATCTAAAACTAGTCCAATTATCGTTTTAATGACGCCCCTAATGGGGCATTTTATTAGTCAATCGTAACACATTACCACAAGACTTATAGCCAAAACTCTAGTATCCTAGTAGTACTTTTCCTCTTGTCCTAATGGAAACATTTGACGATGTAAAAAGTATAGATTTTCGTTTTTTTTTTGCTTCGTCTTCTCTGGAAAAGAGAGAGGGATAAAGGTGGGTGTAAATAATGCAGCTCACGTAACCTTGTCGCATTTTGAGTTCAGAAATAGCACACCAAATAAGGGGTGTACACTTCAATATAAAATGTGTGTGTATAAGATAAAGAGAGAAATATATTGATATAGAGGAAAAGAAAGTACAGATTTAGGGATGAGGAAGGTCCTTGCCCTTTTACTAGTCACACTGTCACACTACCCAGAAATTTTTAAGACGTTTTGTAAATTTAAAAGGTAGCGATTCGTATTTAATAAATAAATAAATAAATTGGAGACTACCAGGATAATAAACAAACAAAATTGAGAAAAGATGTCCAGGTATTTCAATTTTTGTGCAAACATGAACCACAGTTGGAAATTCTTTTAATTTTTTATTAACAAATTGTTAAACGAAATGGACAAAAGAAAGAAAGACTGAGCAAAGAGAATAAAATCAAATTCGATGGTAAATTCAAATAGGGGGAAAAATATTATTTTGAAGTTTGAGAAGCAAAATAAATTGAAGAAAGCTAATTAAAAAGTGAAAACAAGTAATTAAAAAGACAATTTCAGAGACAAAACATTGTTAAAAAAGTAAAATGAAAATGAGAATGGGGGGAAACAAAAATAGCTATAAGGGATGAGGGATCTATTTTTAAACAATATTTGCAAAAAAAAGGAATAAATCATTTGGATGTTTAGGATTTTTATTGAACATATCGATTTGTAAAATGAGTAGAAAAGGCTAACACTAAGAAGTAATGAAAAAATAGTTGTTGAAAAGAGATAAGAGGTGATTTTTTCTTATCAGTTACTAATTGTCCAATAATTCTCGGTTAGTTCGATTGGAAAACTACTTTTCTCCAACATCACAATACTGACACATTGTTAAGGAACTTGGTATATTAAGATGTCTGTCTTAGATATAGAACTCAACAACCAAGACCAAATTCGGTATACAACTAACTAGTTGAACATTTCAAAGTACAGAACGTAATACATATACATAGAATGACAGTCAAACAAAAGGAGCTGAACTTGAGAATTGTGAGTAATGAGACCGCCCTTTCATCTTCTAAGTAAAAATGACTCTTCTACATCACACCCGCCTTTCGTTTTGAATTTTTCCACATTAATATCGATAAAAAAGTGCTTAGTTAATCCTGAAAATAAAGCCCAGTCCAATTTCATATGAGACAGAACGGAACTAGATCTTTAAGTTACCACTTCTATTTTCCCTTCACCTAAAATTCCTGAGGATTCATCTGAACCGTGTAATAACCATCCGCCTCATTGCTTATATCTGAGAGGGTGGTTTTGTTACATAAATCCAATGTTGTTGGTGGTGGTGGTGGTTAAATGCGTAAAGTCTACAATCACCATACTACTACATGAACATAGTATAGTGAATGAGAAATCCAACAACCACCACTACCGGTTCGTTTATATTAAACTTATAATCGTAGCCTACAAATTAAGTTTCTATCTTGATGGAAATATGCTGAGAACATCATCATTAGGTTTGGACTGTGGTTGAGAGAAACGATGAAAAGGGAAAGGAAATAAGTCGAATAAGATAGGGAATGTGAAAGTTAAGATAGGATATAAGGAAGGGACATTGAGAATTCAGGATGTGAAATCGACAAGTTTGAAATGGAGCAAAGAATAGTGTTTTTCTTTGCATTTGAATTTAAAATCGATAATTCGTATTCAAATTGACTTTGAAGTAATTTAATTTATAGTTTTGTAAAGTAAAAGGAAGATGATCAAAAAGGTTTTCTATAGGCAGAGTCTTAACCAATTGTTACACACAGAAAAAAACGACACTGAAGATGTCTTCAAGAGATTTTTATTTGGGAACTCTACCATCTGCCAATGAGTTGCCACACTTAAATTTATCCCCTTATTTAGTTTTGAGCAGATTTGTTCCTTTCAAGTCTCTTTCTACTCCAATTTTTGTTAGTGGCCGTTGCTGAAATTTGTTACAAAATTCATCAACTGTCCGATCTCCCCCTATGTAGACTAAATAAAAATAATCATAGTTCGTACACAAAAAAATATTATGATTGTAGATTGTTTCGTTTCATTTATTGCAAATAATTGAAATATACGGTGGAGGAAATAGGGTAATCTCCCCTTTTCTGTGTGTTGCTTAGGTACGTTTGATATTGGAATAGCGGCCAATAAACAATAATAAGTACAATTTTGATTTGATATCAGTTGGATCTTTCCGTTTCATTACGTTTAATCCATTAGATTAAATTGGAATGTTCTTCCAAGACACTTATTACACAGGAAATTACTTGTTTCCAACGCTTCCAAGGAATATTAAACTAACAAATGCTATTAATAAATGATTCGGTGAATACAAAAATAATAAAATGAACAAAATGACCAGAGGCATAACTACATACCTTCGCGGGGGGCCCGAACATTGGGGACGCCTATGCAAATGTATTCACTTCTTGGTGCATGCTTATGTAGCTGCAGTAAAGTGTAAATTTTTGTGCTGAATCTGAAGTTACGCGACTGAAAATGACCATTTGTGGTGGTGCTACCACCTTTCTCTCAGTACGCGATCTTTTAGCGAATCTGTGTCGTTTTGGTTCAGTTTATCGTATAGGGAGCATAACGACAATCAATATGTATGGATCTCTGAATCTGTTTGTAGAGGAAATTTCAAGACTTTGTGAATATTTAATTCAAAAACTGACCAAACAGATAAATTTTTCAATAGGCCGAAAAAACTTGCAACTCGTTTCCGTGGTGTAGTGGTTATCACATCCGCCTAACACGCGGAAGGTCCCCGGTTCGATCCCGGGCGGAAACAACACAGAAATTGCTTCAAATCTATCCTGATAGCAATTTCTTTTATAAATAATATATTTGAAATTATTATTATTATTATTATTATTTTTATGTAATCTTTGTTTCAGATCTACACCGATTGGGCCAACCATTATTTGGAGAAGGCTCGCAGCAAAAAACGGGTCAATTCTTTAGCAACGGATTGCAGTGACGGCGTTTTACTTGCTGAGGTCATCGAATCTGTTAGTAAGTAGCAAAATTTCTATATTTTATTATAACTTTCATCCAACATTACGATTTACCTTTAAATAATAAAAACCATCTGGGTGGATTTAATGTTTTAACATTCTTCTACACGAGTTGATTTTATTACATACCTATGACGATAATTCAAATTGTTGTTACTAGAATTGCAATTTGCAAAATAAAACAAACAAAAATGAAGGCAGTAAATATGATTTTTCGAGTATTTGCCACCATCAACCTTATAAAATCAATAACACTTTGTAAAATTTATATTTCGTTTTCCTGGTAGAAAAAGTAATTTTCATCACCAGGAAATATTAAATTCTTGACTTTATTAAAGTGCTAAATGAGATAACAGCAAATATTACCACAAAGCAATAATTTCATTTTGAGTAGGGTGTTTATGGTTTCGTATTTTTTTACGACAATACCACCTTTTATAGATATAAAATATCAAGAAAGTAGGTAATTGTGACACAATATAATATGTCGATAATGCAATGTTATTTATATGCATAATAATAATAATAATAATAATTTTCAGTAGGTATGATTCATTTTATATGAAATCTGTGTATATGAACATATGTAAGATACATACATACATACACACTCACTTTACTTTACCAATTAACTTTAAAGGGCCATAAACATGATATAGTGTTGACCATTTATGGTATATATGTCCGATTCATTTAAGTTCTTTTGAGGCCATAAAAACTTGTATAATTACACACATACTGTATATAATATGTTGTTTGTTTTTCGACACCTACCAACATAAAATACAATATTCGAACAAATAAACAAATAAATAATAAAGGATTACATCCAAAACACATATAAATAAATACCCAAACACTAATTAATGAAAAGCAATTTCTCGCATATTGTCGAACTGATGTAAATCAGTGTGTAATAACAAACAATAAATTTTATAATAAAAAATTTAATTAAAATACCATCAATTATAATCATATTAATAAAATTTCTAATCTCTGTGTGTGTATACCATCAGCAGGAATTAGAAGCTTTATTAATGTATTTTGGGTTGCCTGGTTCTGTTAAATTCCTGCTAGAATTTTGGGGGATCCAATTTTAAAATGAGAACAATAGCGGCAAAATTATTATTAAAAAATAATTGAAAAATCTGCAATTGAGAGGAACGTAAATCTAGGTTCCAATTCGAATACCTAATAATAAAGAAACGAAATCCTGGAAATTACCATAAAGGTGTGAACAATGTTGGGATGATGTATGGGTGGCTCAACATTTCTGTTCAATGAAACACAATTTGTTGGTATTTCCTCGATTGTCTATACATACAATGCAAAATTAGTTGTAGAGTTTTGAATAAGTAATTTTTAACGTAGGTAAAGGTTCAAAGACAGGCGCCATGTACTAAATATGATGATTTCATCATTATCATCATCATCATCATAATACAAATACAACACATATATGGCTTAAAACTTAAAATGTTTATAATATGTATATGTATTTATATTTTTCCTGGCTTCATTATAATACAAAACTAGAATTAGAAATTCAAATTGGAAAAAATTAAGGAAAAAAGAAAGGAAAACAAATGATCTTATAAGGTTTGACTTGGTTTAAACTAAGGTTCCTTCATGAAAATTTTAGTGAAACCTCGATAATTCGAAACCACATAGGCGACGAATTATTGTCTAACGGACGACTATATGTTCAAAAGAAACGTTTATTTGATAATGGGAAGTGACAAAATATAGCAATTTGTTTGTTGGCCAGGGGAGACGAATTATCTAGTTTCTACTTTATTTATATTGATTTAAAACCATAGAAACACTCATATGAAAATAAGTTGAGTAATTTTGTTGGTACATCAACTTCTATAGAACCTTGGACAATAAATGTCCTTTTGTAGGTGGTTGAATGTTGGCGTTATAAATTTAAAATTCTAAGTATGATACTAAAAATAGCAACAACAAAAAAATCATCATCATCATCATCATCATCATTAATATTTTATACAATTTCAACCCAAAATATCTAATTTTTTTGTGTTTGATTGATTATTTTCAGTTTGCCAGAAGATCCCCGATATTAACAGGAAACCAAAAACACCCGTCCAAATGGTAAGTTGTTCTCTATGTTTTAGGTGTTCCATTTTTTCGTTTTTTAATACAATTTCACCCTAAAAGACATAAATTTCAATTTTCAATCTTCTACCAGTATTCTGCGAGTCTGTTCTTAATCTTACCGGGCGTCATTGTTGAGATTCCAAGATAACAACGTGTCCGTATAATAGTGAATTATGTCATAGTCATGTAATTGGTTAATTTCTTTTTGTTTTTAATAATTTTTTATAACGTTACACGTATGTATAAAGCTGAAATGTCGATTTTTATCCGACAAAGTTAAATGTGGGCGGACTATTGCCCTTCAGATTCTTTAGATTTATTCTCGTTTATCTTCAAAATAGGATTATGTCGTAATGTCGTGTCTGGAAGAAAAATAATATATAGGTATACAGTACTTATGAGCCAGTTGTCCACTAAACAAAGATTTGAAAGAAATCCCATTGAGAAATCTATTGTTATACTAGAATAAGACCGGGGGAAAAGTAGGAAAAAAGTCGTGTCATAAAAATCACTAGAGATGTCTTTGAAACATTTTCAATTAACTCCAACACACAAGAAAAAATATAGAAAACTTTCGTATTTTCATTGTATACCTACCGATTATTTTTTATTAAGACAGCCCCTTCCCCCATTGGGATACCGCACCTTTTTTTCTATCCAAATATAATAGATAATAATGACCAGAGTAAATATTTTTTCCATTCACAAAAACTTTTAGCTCTTTAAACATTAAAAAACGATCAAGGTCGTGATAACGGTATTGATACCGATGGGTCCACAAAAAAAAACAACCCAGGTGGGATAATTAATATTTTGGACTATAGGTCTACAACCTGTAAAATAATACGCCCATCATCAATCCAAGTTCGATGGGAACAAGTTGTAAAAAAAAAAATTACAAAGTAAAACAATTCCATCTTCTATATGATTATGTGACTGACTCATACAATTATTTATTTAAATAATTATTAATTGCAAATAAATCTTTCAAGGTTTTATAACAGAAATTGCAACAAATTAGTGATTTATGTAAATATTGGTATGACTCGCTTTTTTACGCAGGGGGTGTATATTAACAGATGTCGTATATTTCATATACACTCCTGTTCATATTTTATACTTCTGTGTTAAAATCCACATGGAATTGGTCCATTTATGTTCATTTATATGGAAAAATGGACAGATCTAGTGCCTGGAAATTTGTCATTTTTCCCCATTTCCCTTGCACAGAAAACTAAAATACGGTAAAACAGATCCTTTATTGGAGTTTCTTTATAGGATTCGTAACATTTAAGATGCAACAATTTCAATTTAAAGCTGTATTTTTCTTGTCTAGTCGATTTAATTCAATGTAATTGACCAACAAATTTATTCTGCAACTAAATTCGTTACTCAGAGCACGGATGATGACCACATAATTGCTTTCGTTTGCTTCGTAGATTTAACAAAAATTCTTCAGTTTCTGAATAGTGTTTCTAAATATGTATCTCGTACACTATAATCTTTTTTGAAAAATTTAAATTACTATTTTGTAGATTTTCTTTAATTATATAGATTCGCGAAAGACCGCCTCTTCATCTTTACCTTGCAGCAGCAGGAGATTTTGTGTTGAAGAGGCTTATTGTCGTAGTCATCGTCGGTGTGTATAGTCGTCGTCATCGTCGCGGTGGGGACCTGGTCCTCTCCTGGTGCTTGTTGTATTATCGACACAATAACACCAAACAGATATCGGCACAGACCGATAGTAGTCACCACATCAACATTTCGTCTATATGTACGACCACAAAGTTTACGTTTGTCTCGTATACGCATACACACGTAAACGACGATAGAACAATAACGGGCCGCGGGTCAGTTTTATTTCAAAATAATATTTAATATAAGGAAATTGATGCCGCTATATTCCTGTAAAAAATCGTGAACAGCATTTATTTTATTAATTGTTTGTTGTGTGTTTGTTGTGGGTGGATTCATCGGTTCAATCGACAGATACAGCTGGTTTTGTGGTCAAAATTAATTAACATAAAACGTAAATCAGGTGGAATTTTATCGATGATAGTAATCAGAGTTGTAATAGTAGTAGTAGTAACTCATATGCAGATTTCGAAGATTTTACCGAAGAACAATAAAGTGTAAGTAATTTTTCCCCAGTAATATTTTGAGATAAAATTTGTAAATCACCGGAAATAGCGGGTAAAAGGGTCAACTGTTTTTAAAGGATTACCACTAAAAATATCGTAAATTTTTAATTTTCTGATAACAGAATACTTTTAAATTAATAAAAAACAATATAATAGAAAATATCTTTTTTCATGAGATACGCTCTACATCTTATAGTAGCCCACTAATTAATTTATTTTTAAAGTTGTATATGCTCTGTTTTTGTTTCCTTTAAACTAATAATCGATTTTATCATCATATGTTGTTGGTGCGGTTCCCAAAATCTAACCGATCAAGTGTTGAAATTGGGTCAATTCCCTCAATTCTCCCTAATTTTCTTCCTATATAGGTGCATGTTCATCATTTACCGTTCATCGACCGACTGAATCCAGTCTTTTCACACTACACCAGTTCCTGTTTTATATTATTATTATTATTGTTTCAAAATCAATGATGCAATTTCACAACAATAATTTACACCAGCCCATTGGCACCTGAAAACTACCGTAAACATACAGTTTCATATGTATTTTTAACAGAGAACTATTTATAAATTTTACGATACGGGAAAAGCAGGAAAATTTTTGTGGTCAATATTTCTTGTGTACCTATATTTATAAAGTTGATACCTTTGTGTCGCTGAATATTATAATAGATGAGTTGATTGTATGAATAGATACAAGACTTATCCCGAATAATTTCTATAGACGCCTGCAGGGGATTCTCACTACATCAATAGTATCTTGTTATAGTATATATGTTCATTATTATAGCTATTTTATTAAATATAATAGCTTACAGACATAAATTCTTGTGTTTAATCTTTAAACGAAAAGAAAAACGTATTGTTAGAGACTACGCACACTAGGTTGGAAACGTCCGTTACGTCCAAAATGAAGGACCGGCGCATATTGAGACACAAGAAACAGGCAGCACAGGGCGCGTAGTTTTTGTGACACAGTTTCTACCTGGCCTGTGTTTGCTTTTCTCTCTCTAGCCAAAGATGTAGTGATTTTACCTCTCTTGTTCTGATTTTTGGATCCGTTATCTCAACGAGCAAATACTGCGTCCCTATATGCGCTGCACCTTATAGCATTGGTTCTTATGGAATTCGATCTTGCCATAGGAACCAATGCTTTCAATTTTGGACGGGATAGACGTGACGGACGTTTCCGACCTGGTGCGCGTAGAACCTTAGATATCCAGCTATTCAAATAGCTTGGACGCGTGTATTTAATATTAGTTACTTGTCAATAGATGATTTATGTGTTTCCTAGTTGCTATAGAAAATTATACGAATAATTACAATAATTAGAAAAACGATTAGTATTTGAATCGTTCACAAACACTCCTCAATTATCTTAGTTCTCTGTGAAAATATTGCTTTTGAATAAAATTTTATTTATGGTCAATGATTAGACTGATTGTGGGCTACTTATTCTCTATTGACTTTTTCTTGTTACTTATTGTGTTTGGCTTCTTTTCGTAATTTTCATACATTCTTTACTGATCATCCGATATTTACATATAATTTGGATTATGTCAATAAGAGTTTATACATTTTTGTTTACCTTTCTGTTTACACACAAAAAAATCACGATATCACAAAATAAATAGCAACTATTTGCATACCATTCCCTTTTTTTTTGGAGTGATAAATTGTGTAAATCTACAATTATTCAATTATCACCAATTTTCTTTCGAAAAATTCCAAAAAGGCATTTCACCATAACCATCATCAAGTAGTGTTGATATTATTAATAAAGATTTGCACGTTAATAGAGATGAAGTCATCTTGTGTTTCATCCAGTTGCTTGCATTTGTCGTCTCTATTGTCCTAATGTTTTTATTATTCCAATTCACCAACTGTTTTTCTCTTGAAATGTACAATAATGGATCTCTTGGAATAATAATAATAAAAATACGTTGTAGGTAATAATTAAATTTAAATGGAAATACAAAAAAAATTATTCTCATTTAAATAACGTCTAGTTTAATTATATATCCATCATGTTTCTTTGTGTTTTCCATCTAGCGACCTTTACCAGTTGTTTTTCTATTGTGTACTTGAAATAGAAACCAAATACCGGAACATCTACGAAAATTATCAGGAAAGAAAAACATTGTTGTATAATTTAAAAGTGAATAACGTAAGACACCACGTATTGTTCCGGGATTGTATCAGTTTTAATGGAAATATTTGCTTGTTTGAAACGACACTACCTCCCCTTGATTCTGTGCGTTCTACTAAAATGTAAATTAGCTAATCCAGTATTAAACGGAAGGTGTTGTACCGTAGCCATAGAAAACGTGAATGTTATAAAGTTACCGTTGGGCTTTGATGAGGCCTTCCTTTTACTACTACTGTTCCTGCTACAACTATACGTTTGTTTACGACAAGCTATACATAAATAAGGGGGCATCTGGGCTGAATTCAAGCTATAACTATTTATTTTACCTATTTTTTTTTGTTGAACTAAGCAATGTGCATATAACCAAATTGAAAATGATAACTCATTTTCAACAACAGTTTTTGCTTCATATCCTTAAATAAAACTTACATCTCCTCTAATGATTACTGGCTTAATGAAACGATAATTACTGATAAGAGATTTCTTCGAATTAAGTGGTAAATTTGTTCAATTGTAACTGGTATGTGAACATCCTACCATCATTTCCTGTCATGGAACTTAAATAATTGTCGAACCATTCAAGGACTGTTAGATGGAGGTTAATTTTCGCCTTTCGCTAAAATCCAACGAATACAACGTAGAAAAATTACACGCCAAACATATATTTAAAAAAAAAATTTCTAAAGAAATGCTAGGTTCATAAATTTTCGGAAGAAGAATTTCAACTTTTGAAAAATATGTGGTAGAAAGAATTCTGATTCGGCATAAAACCGCAACGAAAATGAAAAGCGAAGAAAAATTAAATAAAAGTGAAAAATTATGATCAAAACACACAAAAAAAGCTTCTGGAGTTTTTTTACTACTTTTTTTCTTGTTGCTCAATTGAAAATGATGAAAAAATTATTTTCTTTTCCGGACTAAGTAATAAATCAATCGATTTTCATCTACTAGATGTAACTACAGTAATAAATAAGTTTAATATAATAAAAGGAATATTATTTCCTCATTGGTTAAATTACCTAATCAATTTTTCGATTTAATCAATATGACATTTGACAGTGTTATATTATTGATAACTATAAATATTAACTAACGAACACAAATCATTATTAATTATAGTTTGTGGAATCATAAATGAGTAACAGAAAAATGTTTATAATTTCGCGTGTGTGTTTGCGTATATATTTTTTTTTCGATAGATCATTGATGATGATTTGATGATATAGTTTTACAGTTAAAATTCTGATCTAACGGTCTAGATTTGCTCGATCAAAAATTTCAAACCAGGAATCCCACCAAATTCATTCCATTCGGTTCAAATATAAACACAACTCAATTTTCACTGTCAATAGTTCAAGTTGATTTTAACTATTGGTACCTATAAGCTTTATCACTGTAGGTATATAAATTCTATTTTATTTGACAAACTATTCGAATTTGGCGACAATGTTGTGTTATATCTACATTACACACAAAATTCTTTACCTCACAAGTTGCATATTTTATAATAAACTCTCACCAACAACAACAACTTTGTGTCATTTTTGTTTGTTAATAGTTGGTATTTTGCCCAAAAATGGTAAAAAATCAGCAACCGTTTGTTGGATAATCAAAAAAAAAAGCTCAAATTATTTTTTACGACATTTTAATAAAACACTCTTGACAGTAATCACTTAATCAACAAGTATGAAAGATGAGTTGATGACTCTGAATGTTTGATTTCGGATTAAATTTTGATGCGAGCATTGTGGTAGATGCTTTCAACCAAATTAATTAAATTGAGAAATTGCCTATAAAATGTGAGAATATATAGTGAATGTTTTCGTTTAATTTACTGTGAAACGTGAAATTGATTCATTTCAATAAATTCACTTTTTTTTTTAAATAAATCAGGTTCTTATTTGAACGATTTCGAAATATTCAATCCAGATATGACTTAGAATTTCTTTTTATTGTGTTGACTATTGACCATTTCTTGTTGGTGGTGTTGCAATTGAATGCAGCTTTCTTTTACGCAATTAAGATATTTATCAAATAAAATTCAATTAAACTTTTCAAATGGACTCGAACAATTTATAGAACGAGAAACAATGCATTTTCAACTCTATAAGGAAGTACCGTTGTGTTGTTACTGTTTGACGAAGTAATATCACTTTGTATGCAGCAATTAGACATTTTGATAAATCGAACATTTTCCTATCTAAATTGATGAAATATTTTTTAAAAGCTTTAAAAACAACTATAGAATAATAATAGTTTTTCTCAGCTGCATTTTTCATTGTGTTCGCGTGTTCGTCAGTTTTCAGGAATTTTCTTTTACCTCAAAATTATGAATTGATAATCTTAACTTTGAGCGTTCGTCTAGCTCGAATTATGTATTTACACAGATCAACAATCAATCGTATTCCCAAAGATATGAAATGTAAATAGAACTATAAAAATTATATCATATGTTCAAGAAAAAAATTTGATAAATCGTGAACCTTGGTAAGAAAATGATCTAAATTGACGATTTTCTAATTTTGGACAAATTATGAAATTATTCCTCTCTAATAACAAAAATTCGTTGATAAACCAAATTTACGTATCTGATACTGATTGTAAATAGAACCAAAAACTGAATACAATAAAACGATCAAAGCCTCTCCTATCTATCATTCACACAATTAGCTAAACACACCATAGACAAATTTAATTGAAACTGATTGAATCTTGTGTCAACTTTGACGATCAACACGTACACACATACCCATTAAACTTCTATTAATTAAATTAAATTTAATAGAACACTCTATTTAACTGTTCAGTTTAAATAATTCGTCTGTAATCAAATTCATCAACGAATAATTGTAAGACGAGTAGTAGTTGAGACTAAAAAACCATTTAATTCATGACACATTAATTGATATAATAATAGTTCTAAATATATAAGCAATGTTTTTTTTTATGGTTTAATTAAAAACATCAACCATCCCTCTTTATATATATGTTACCGGCAATGTGCGAAATTAGTCAATTCGCGAAATGCCTAGTCAATTTGCAAAATGACTAAA
>JAZBHA010000314.1:25940-82257 GCA_037464855.1 Iselma pallidipennis | reverse complement strand
ACTGGACAATTTCTTCCATATTCAGCCAAAGTAATTCGTTTTGTACGTCAGGGTTGTACAAATCGTCCATTTTTCCACATTGTAGTCTCTGAGGTTTGTTTACTAATTTAATTAACTAATTAACCAATTAATTAGTTTATTTTGAAATGTGTTTTAGAAACGAACTGAACAATTCGATCCAGTAATTGAACAAGTTGGTTCATTTGATCCAATACCGAATGAATGTAATGAAAAATTAGTTTCATTGAATTTGGAACGTATACGTTATTGGATTGGAAATGGAGCAACAGTATCACGACCGGTAGCTCAATTATTTGGTAATATTTATTGTTTTAATATAGAGAGAATAATAAGGGTTTAATTGTTGGGTTTGTTGTTAAGGTCTTGCTGGGTTTTTCCCGATTCATCCAACAACTTATATGGCTGCATGGCGAAATCGACAAGTCGTCCAAGAACAAGAACAACAACAACAACAACAGCAACAACAGAATGAAAATAAAGAGCCAGAAACTTAATTAAATACAATTTAAGTGGGTCAAAATGTATATATTTGATTAGTTTTTTTTTAATGTTCATAATTATAAACACTCGAAGTTTTAACCGATTAATTGCTCTATTTCCTATGAACTAATTGGTAAAATCAATTACAAAAAGTAATTAAAAACGTGTAAATATATCAATATTATCAGCACTTAAGAAAAACAACTCTCATACACATCATTCAATGTTTTCGTGATTGGTTTAATTTAGGCTGATTGATCAAGATTTTGGTGTGGTCTTGCAGATATAAGAAGCAAATAAAATGATATAACATTTTACATGAAAGAAGCGAAATAATAAGTCAGACAGTTGCCAGATTTCAGGTTTTTTTTCTAGCAACAAGTTATTCGATATATTGGTCGACCACAAATGCTCGTTTTTTTTATCTAAAAATTAGACAAATACCAACATTTCGGAGAAGAGTCAATAATAATTATTGATAACACTTTTAGAAAAGGTAATTTTCTAATTCTAATTAATTATTTGAAATTGCCGCCAAATTCTCGTTAGCCAATCAAAATCAGAGTGGGAGACATTTTGGTGGGAATTCTATTTCAAAAGTTGTATATATTTTTTCTTACAATTAATAATTAATTTATCGATTAAAACATTAAAATATAAGCGTAATATCCGTATTGGAATCTATTTTAAAAGGAAATATTGGTTAAATGGTAAATTTTTTATGTAGAACTCCGTATGTCACTTGTACTGTTTGTAAACATAACCTAAATTCTATGGAATTATCAAGAAACTATTAAATTTCAAATAATTATCTCATAAAAAGTAGTAAAATCACTCATAAATTATCCGTATTGATCAGTAGTTTGATTAATTCAACAAGTATTAACCTTAAAACACGACATTCTTATGATTATTTTCTGCTTTTTTTTGAGGTTAACTGGAGTTTTTTTTGGCAATAATCTTGAAAAAAATGCGTCCTTTTATGTTCTGAGTGTTTAGAAAATGGCTAATAGTAGTACTGTAAATGATACACTAAGTTCTAATGAATCGAATAGCGACAATCATGAATTGGAGGGAAAACAGAAATTGGCAAAAAACACAAAAAAATCATCATCATCATCATCAACAACAACACAAGTTAGTGAACGTTCAAAATGTGTCTCAACTAAAGAATCCCCTGGACCAGATCTTGAAAGAATCTACTATGAACCAATTTATGAATTACCAATATTAACTAATGAGAAATATCGTCATTTAGATATCAAACAACGTGCTGAATTGATGTCCGATTATTTAACAGATATATCGAATAAACGTGCCAATTTAGCAAAACATTCACTATATATGGCAGCACAACCAAAACCAATACTTCCATCAACAAGATGTACAGATTCTCTATTGAAAATTGATAATATATCTGAGGAAGATTTTAATGAAATCCAAGAGATATCAGAGAATGAAGAAAAACAACCAGCTCAATTGTATGTGAATCGATTTGGTCGTCAAACTAGACGTAAAGTTTACACAGAAGATGCTGAAGATATCGAAAATATATTAGGAACACCAATAGAAAATAATAATAATAATAATACTTATGATGATAGTGATTTGAAAATAACATTACCAAATATTGCTGATAAAGAAACAACACCAGAGCGAGTTGTTCAACAATATGTGCCAATAAAAACAAAAAGACGATTACCACGCTCCGAACAATTGTTCGAAAATCTAATCAAACAAGATGAAGATCGTAAAAAACAAGAAATTGAACGAGAAGTATTCGAACAGACTTTAATACAAGCCGATGAAGAATTGGATAGAAACCATCAATCAGATGAGGATATTGTTATGAGGAGTGGAACTTCGTTGAGACGGAAACCGACACGAAAACGATCAGCCGTTCAAGAAGGTTCTTAATAACACGCACACACACACACAAAATTTGAAATAATTTTAAATAATTTGTAGATTTTGATAAAATCACAGTCATATCAGAATCACCAACAAAATCCGGTGAGAGTCCGAAACGGAAAAAACGCAATAAAGATGTACGAAGTGTATCAGAAACTGAATGTCCCATTTGTGGTTGTAGTTTTCCAACTGATCAAGTGGCGGTAAGTTGGTTTGATAAATACGAAAAGTGTGAGAATTATTTTGTTGGTTTTTCAGGAACATGCATCGACTTGTGGGGAAATCGGCCAGGAGCCATAAATAATAATAATAATTAAACATTTGTGATAGTTATGGTCTTTTTTCGAATTACAAAAAAAAATATGATAGAGTTATATGGTTTATTGAATAGATTGTGGTTATTGATATTTTTCTATTCTTGTTTTTTTTTTGTCTCTTCTCTTCAAATATTAAAATATTGCTTTTTCTAAATGGGCTTGTTGTTAAACCACAACCGGATCCATTAATTATTCCTTAAAAAAACCTCAATCACGAATCTGTTAGTTTCTACCAAACGAGGAAACAACTAATCAGTTCTGATTTACATAGTTGACGACAATGAAACTAATAGGTTTTGTTATTTTAATTGGAACTTTTCAGGTAGATTGCCTTTTAGATTTGAATCTAATTCAAGCATACTTTCAAGAGAAATCAACGAAATTTGCCACAATTTTCACGTGTTCAACCATATCTGAACGTAATCAATTCGCTAAAGAGCTATTATTGAGATCGAATCAGAGAATTTCAATTTTTGATATTGACTCCCCTGGAATTGAGCAAACATTACAGACACCCCATGAACATATTAGTGTTATTGCTGATATGGATTGTGCAAATATTCAAAATCTATTGATTAAAGTAAGTAAAGTAAGATCACAAAAAATATTTAAGTAAAACCGGTTTTTCTAGTGTGGTTTTAGGAAATTCTTCGACGTTAAACACCATTGGCTCCTTATCAGTTCATTATCAATCAAAACGATTATGGAACGATTTGATAATGTAACAATTAATATTGATGCTGATATAAATTTAGCAATTTTCAATAAAACCACTTCAAATTTTCAAATAATTGATGTCTATAATGCAGCTTCACGACATGGTGGTCTATTAAATTTTACTCGAATAGGTCTGTATAATCAGAAAATCGGATATAATGCTAGGATAATTGAAGCTAAATATTGGGCTAGAAGGAATATGTCTACAGTTAGATTTAGGACCATGGTGGTGGTAAGTAATTTTAATTAAAACAACCCAGATGGAGATTCGAGATGATTTGTTTCAAGTTACCGGTACCGTTCCATGGAAGCTTGCGAGATTATCTGGATAGTGATGATAACAGAACGGTTAACACTTTCAACAGATTCCATAGTAGATTAGTCCATTTCTGTCGGGATTATTACAATTTCACGTAACTACCCTAAAATACAGTAGAACTCTGATAATCCGTCAGTGTGCGAATTAGGGGGTTCTACTGTATTGAAAAAATCTCAAATTATTGTTGAAATTCCAGTATGGATATCACTCTAACGAAATCTTGGGGTTATACTCAAGAAGATGGTAGTTTCGATGGTATGGTTGGTGCTTTGAATCACAGCGAAATCGATTTCGGTAGTTCACCGTTATTTGTCCGGACTGATCGTGCTCAAGTTATTGATTATGGACGAAATACATGGATTTTGCAGTAAATTTTGCAAATTAAAAGCATTCCGTGCAATTCTAAAGAACGTCTTCGTCTTCGTCATCTCCAGTGTCATCTTCGCTTGATGATTTTCGATGGTGAACGTCCGTACGGACTTGGCAATTCTAATGGACGTCTTTACGGACGTGCTGGCTCTGCCCACAAGACTTTAACCGCATATATCTATCCTTATTTCTGTCTCTATCATCTATGCTTATCTACTATTGGCTGAGTTTGTCAACTGTAAATGGGTGGGGAGAAGACGAAGAAGAAGAAGAAGACGAAGGTGAAGATGATGGAGACGGTGGCGAAGACGTTCTTTAGAATTCTACGGATTGTTTTTTGGTGGAAAGAAAACTGTATGATTTTCAGGGCTAAATTCATATTTCGTAATCCAAAATCTCGTACATCAATTGAGATTTTTCTCAAACCATTATCAACAACCATCTGGTTAATAACTGGAATGTTTGCTGTCTTATCAATAGGTATTTTAAAATTAGTTACAACATATGAACGAAAGAAATTCGATCGTAATGTGGAAACAACTTGGAGTTTATCAGCTTTATATACATTGGGTGCATTTTGTCAACAAGGTGCACCAACAACACCTTATATGACATGTGGTCGTATAACAACTATCACCATTTTTCTGTTATCAGTAATAATCTATCAATTCTATTCGGCAAGTATTGTTTCAAACTTGTTAATGAAACCAACAACTGTTATCAGGAATCTCAAAGAATTATTAGAATCATCATTGAGAGTCGGGTGTGAAGATATCTTATATGATCGCGACTATTTTTTGGTACTAAAGAACAACTATAGTGAAACTCGGTTATAACGGATCCCAAGAATTGATTCATTATAGCCGTTATTTGTTATAACCGAGTTCTACTTATTGTTATATATTTATATAAACTAAAAATTTCAGCATACAACCGATCAAATAGCAAAACAGTTATACTATCGAAAGATTCTAGGCAAACGAAACACATCCAATTTTCTACCACCCGAAGATGGTTTACGTTTAGTTGAACATGGTGGTTATGCTTATCATGTCGAAATTGCTACAGCTTATCCGATAATTGAAGCAACTTTTCCGGATAAGGAAATCTGTGAATTACGTGAAATACAATTGTTTCGAACACAACCGATGCATGCAAATTACCAGAAACATTCACCGTTTCGCGACATGTTGGACACATGGTAATGATTTGTTAAAAAAAAACAATAATAATAATTCTATATTAATATATGATTTATTTTTAGTTTACAACGAACTGCTGAGCATGGTATTTTGTATCGGGAACGTACACATTGGCATCCACGAAAACCGGCATGTATTCAATCATCACGATCCATGACATTTAATGTTGGTCTGGATGAATTCTATCCAGCTTTAGTGATTTATCTGATTGGATTATTAATTAGTTTGATATTACTGATAACAGAGAGACAAGTTAGTAGACAGGAAACAGTGAAAAAGGTTAGTAAAAAGAAAACAGTTACTGTAATAATGCCCTTTGTTAATTGAAACTATCAGAATTCAATGAGTAAATGGTTGTATAACTGATTGTGGTTTGTCTTTACGAAAAAATCCCGAAAGTTTCTCTATTTTATTCGAATATAGAATTTCACCAATTAGAATAATTCCAGCAAAACCAATTCCATAAGCTAAAACAATTAAACCACACGAGAATTCTTGTAAAGTGACACCAATATTAATTGCTTTTGTTGATTCAATACAAGCTGGTTTCTGGGTATCCCAATATTTCCGTAAACGATCCATTACACCAGCTTCCACAAGTCTCAGCATACTGAAATATATGTAAATTACAAAAAATTATACTACTGGATAAGTCTAGAAGTCGCCAGGAATTTAGCAGCTCCTCACAGGGTAATTGGAGTTTTCGAGTCTTTATCATTATCAGGATCTACATACAGTTACATCCAAATAAAAGTGTGGTCTTGGGGAGGATAAGACCCCTGTTACACGGCCAAAATAAATTGTAATTTAACCAAGACCAAAGTTTATTTAGTAAATTGGCTGTCCAGAGCTCTATTTAGCTAAATTCTGTCAACTACGCATGCGCGGCACCTAAAAGCATGGCTACCACCAGCTGTTTATTCCAGATACATGTACAGCATGCACATGATAATCTACGGCATTTCTACGCCTTGCGCGTGCGTTAATTGTAATTGTGAAATCCCCGTGTGTCAAGGGTCCAATTCAACAATATTACCATTTGTATTGACCTTGTCGCTAAATTACAATTTACTTTTGCCGTGTGACAGGGTCTAAGAGCGAAAGAAATGACAGATATTTATATTAGTAATCTTTGACACACTTTTCTTTGGACTTTTCTTTGGACAAACCTGTATATTTGTATCTTTTCTGATAGGTGTTTTTAGACTTTAGGGCTTCAAAAAAAGTACGCTCCACCTCTGGCTTCTAGACTTATCGATTGATAAGAAGTGATGATTATACTAATAATTCATCATTTCACGAAATGGTGAATGTTTCTGTAAATTCGTATACATCGGTTGTGTATGATACATTTGGACTTCATCCAATTCACAAATTTCTTGATTTGTAAATGTTTTCTCAATAATCGGATATGCTGTACTAGTTTCAACATGATATGCAAAACCACCAATTTTAACTAATTTCAATCCATCTTCAGGTTGATAAAATCCCGAATTATTTGTACTGCTTTTGATTTTCTTTTCAAATAAATCTAAAGCTATAGGATCGGTGGTTTGCTACAAATAAATCAAATAAAATAAAGAAACCAACAACATCGATAAACAATCTATGAATAATTTAGAACAAACCATGAAATAATTTCTGTCAATCAAGATATCTTCAATGCCAGCTTTCAAATTACTCTCACTTAAATCTTGTAAATTATGAATGACCCGTGGTGAATCCATTAATAAATATGAAACAATACTAGCTGAATAGAATTGATAGATCAATATACAGAATAGAAAAATGAAAATTATTAATGTACGAGTGCTTAATAGTCGTAAAAAACCGGTCGGTGATTGTTGACAAAAAATACCAAATATTAATAAAATCAAATAACTCCAACTATTATCAATACGATGTTTGATTTGATAAAATAATCGTTTCTCTTTAGTAAAAACGATTTTAAGTAGCAAAATCATTAATACCATAACAATAACAATACAAATCCATACAGTATTTGATAATGGACGGAGAAAGATTTGATAAGAAGCAGCTTTGACTCTTGGTCGACGATAGATAAATGTTGATCTACAGTCAATTATTGTTGAAGATTTTCTTGTAAGATATTTATCTTATTAGGTAACAGTACCTTAAAATCCAATTACCGTAACTATAATCAACGAACGGTATACGATCCAATTTACAAAGTAACGGGGAACTACCGAAATCGACAAGTCGTCGTTCTAAAAGTCCAACCAGACCATCGAAACGACCGTTTCGCTGTAGGTAGCCCCAGGAGTCGGTTCGTTCTATATTCAACCTAAAGAGTAACTTTATTTTTAGAGACTTAGTGTAGTCATTCACGCAAAGATATCTAACAGATAGATCTGCAGATATATCGCTCGATTTCCAAATCGGCAGATCACGTATCGCCACACACGTAGCGACGATCTCACGGTAGGTGAAGGTTATCAAATCGGTGTGTGTGTGTGTCGACAAATCTGTGAGATACATCTGCCGATCTGATCTTTCAATTAATTTGAAAATCTCGGCTAGTTTGTTATCTCTAGAGCTAGTATGACTGATTCATAGAATCGACTCGCATTCATTGCGGTATTCATGTAAGTCATTCATATTGTCATAGAAAAAATGCAACAGGACTGCCAAAAATCGTGCAATTTTCGTTTTTGATTAGAGACCCATCTCGTATCTATCGGCACGATCTGCGCGTGTGTAGTGAATCACAGATCTAGATCTGTGAGAGACAGGAATTGACGATCTGGTCGGCAGTCCCTGGTGTGTATCCTTCGACAAATCTGATCGCCAGATAGATCTGCAGATCCTGATATCTTTGCGTGAATGGGTACACTTGTTAGAAGAAATCTCTCCGTATCACCACACTTACGAAAAATTGTAGAAATCTCGACAATATCGTATCGTAGCACTTTGAAACCGATGCATTGAATATTGTTGACGATGTTCTTCACTAGTTAAATATTCACTCAACTGGACATGTGGATTAGGTACAACAATAGCTGATTTAAAACTAACTCCGGTCATATTTCGTCGAATCCAATATTTATTCATTTTTGATTGTGCTGGATAGCCGCCAATTGTTGAATTATTAAAATATCCTAACTGAGTAATTTTCAATTCACCACCATGTTGATAAGCTGGATTATAAATATCATAAATCAACCATTGATCAAATGATAATTGAAATATTGCAAGATGTAAATTTGAATTGATATTTAAAGCAACAGTTTCGAAGATTTTCATTAGAGATTCTAGTTTTCGTTCAGTGGTAATCAACCAGTGATATTTTTCATAAAAATACTCTTTTCTAATCTGAAAAATTTAGTCCAGAAGACAGTGATTGCTGTAAACGGACTAGGGGTACCTGTGTGATAAATGATGAGAAATTGGTGCAATCACCATTCACTATAAAACCTGCAGCTGATAAACTCTGGGGAATTTTATCGAATTTCTGTAAATTATCCAGATCAAGTATCAACGTACTAATACCATAATTGGTGATTTCTTTCAGTAAATCTATACGTTCTGGAAATTATTTGTTAATTAATGAAATATAAATGATTTTGAGATTGTTACCTAATTGTGAATTACAACTGAAAATCGTAACAACACCCAAATTTCGTGACTGACAAAACTCTACAATCATATCAATGCTTAAATTACAAGAAACTGAAAGAATTACTGTTGAAAACAACAATAAACTGAAATAATTCATATTTTTCAATGGTTCAGCACGATTCTAATGATGCTAATCAAAGTTTATTGTTTCGTTAGAAAATAAAAACAGACCAGAGTAGTGAAATAAATAAAATTGTAATTACGATAATTTGACATTGATATGGATCCGATAATAATTTGAGCAATTTTTCCAATTGGAATTTAGTTAAATTTTGTAAAACAAGCAGACGATATAATCGATAATCCGAGGTATTCGAAAGAACGTCTCCGTCTCCATCTCAATCTTCATCATCGTGACAATTCTTCTGAGCAAGTCTTCACCTTCGTCTTCTTCTTCTTAGTCTTCTCCCCACCCATTTACAGTTGACAAACTCAGCCAATGGTAGATAAGCATGGAGGATAGAGATAGAAATAAGGATAGATATATGCGGTTAAAGCGTGGTTAAATATCCCGCTTAGAGTCTTGTGGGTGGAGCCAGCACGGCCGTAAAGACGTCCACCACCGCAAAAGTCATCAAGGGAAGATGACGAAGACGAAGACGAAGATGGAGACGTTCTTAAGAATACCTCGGAATATTCCAATGAATGATAATTTGATGAAAATCAAGGGAAAAAAACTGCACAACATTCAAGTCCAAGTTTTCTTAATAAATAAAGACATGCAGTTATTTTTTTTTTACAAATATTTTTCCAAGCTCTTAGGCAACCATTACAATATAATTCTCGTACAAAAACTACAAATCTAATAAGAATTGTTCTATTCAACTGGATGACTAAATTTCTAATAAATAAATTATAAATCTATGAATTTTGAAGAAAAAAAAATTGTTTCTCTAAAGATTATAGAACAATATATTAAGCAATATTTACAACTTTTTTTTTTGGTAGGGATTTCGTGGCAAATTCTCTATTGAATCCTTGTTTGTTTCAAATTATATCACACATCCTAATTAAATTCTTTTCAAATTTTATTATTTAGATGAACACAAATATAAAAATTAATTTAAAAATCGGAACCAATTGATTGTCTTTTATAATAAACGGAATTCCTTAAAACAACTATAGACTCATTAATTAATTAAAAACTTTTGATTCAACTATTTACACCATTTTTTTTTGTTTGTTTAATTGTTAAACACTACACCAAAATCTTAAAAACTACATGTGTCTCTTCTAATTAATCTCTTGTTATTATAATACAAACACACACCACACATACACGCGCGAAAAAAATTAGAATACTGAGGTGAATTTTTATCGAAAACTATATTTAAAAAATAATAATAATAATTAAGATGAACAAATTTTTTTCTGTTACTGACACGAAAACCCAAAATAATATAAACAACAATAGATACAAATTATCTCTCTTCTAATATCACAGTTTCTTGGGGACACAATTTTAAATCTTTCAACGTTTGATTTCGGTCAAGTGCTGTTAACTACAATATTTTCAATTAAAATAGAAAATTAACAATAATAATAATTTAACTTACATCCCTCCTGGGCCAACTCGAGATCACTTTGTATTCTTCAACTGGATACCCTTTGACTGTCAAAAAATCGAATAATACCTACACATAAAAAATACATCAGGCAAAAGAAATAGATGATGAAAACAAATCATATCTACCTTTAATGGTGAAGTTGTTAGAAATTTCCGTTCTATACTTTCACCTTTTGGTAAACGAAAACGTATTTTTGTTATATCAGGACCATCACTATGTGGTTCTGATGGTAAACTAGCTTCCACTTCTTTACGATGTGCTTCTTTACGTGCCAATTCTAAAGCTTTTTCGGTTTCTATTCGTTGACGAGCTTCTGATTCAGCCTTGGCCTGTTGACGTTTAGCCTCCTCTTTGGCTCTAGAAAAACATGAAAAATTGTTAAGGATTACACGAAAACGTGTGCATTTGTAAGGATGGCCGTTATGGCAATCAATCGTCCTAATAAAACTGTAGTTCCATTATTCTATTAGAGATCCAAAAGTGGACCAATTTTGAGAAATTTGAGAAAATGTCCGTATTTTTGGACAACGATTGTGGTATTTAGGATGCAACGATTTAAACAGTTGATGTACCAATTGATAGAGCAAATGAAGATGCACTTACAATATCCTGTCACGTTTCGAAACGACTAGTTTTTTTTTTGTAAATTGCATTTTAAAAATTCGGGAGGTGCATTATAATGCACCTTCCTATAGGCAACACAATTTACTTTTTCTTTGCAAAGCTCCGCTCCAAGAGAAGAATTGGTAGTTGCATTAAAAAATCAGGCGCTATCCGTTCGTACGGCACCTTAATACAGTGAAACCTGTCTATAACGATACTCTAGAGACCGAGAAAAAAATATCGTTATAAGCGATTTATCGTTATAGACAGAGTTGTATATGCGCACTTTATAACACGATAGAAGGTTTTCCTCAAGGTAAGTTATTGTTATAGGCAGGTTCGATTAACGTTAATGCAAAAGAATTTCTGCCGGGACCAAAGAAAATATCGTTATATACAGGTTTATCGTTATATGCCTACATATTACATAGACGAACAGCTTAACCGATTTTGCATAAGCGTAACAGGGATAAAAATGGGTAGAATTTGACATATTCTGGATAATAAAGAAGTCCCTCCTTCACTTTGTCTCTCCCTTTATCCGTACACATTTTAGCAAAAATCAACTAGAAACATAGGAATTTTACCTAAGCTAGACAAGATAGACACTATTCTCCATAGAATATTAAAGACGTTCAATTATCTATTGTGCTGAGAGAGTGATGTGTACCTTGTCTAGCTTAGGTAAAATTCCTATGTTTCTAGTTGATTTTTGCCAAAATGTGTACGGATAGAAAGAGATACCCCATAAGAGTGACTAACTAAAAGAAATGTACAACTACTTTCAATAGAAATAGTACAAAGTGAAGGATGGGCTTCTTCATTATTCAGAGTAGCTAAAATTCTATCCATTTGATCTCTCTTACGCTTATAAAGCGTAAAGCTCTTCTCACTTGGCCTCTCTTCGCCTATGTATACTTACAGGGTGTAACGAAATTTCTTGGACATTTTACTACATAAAGCTAGTGCAAAAATGTCCAAGAAATATAAATATATAAAGCACTAGCTTTATATAGTAAAATGTCCAAGAAATTTCGTTACACCCTGTACGTGCATATAAAAGAGAACGACTCTTGGGTAAGAAATACTAGCATTTTCGTTTGTGTAAGTCAGGCTTTTTTCTCTCTTTAGAGTAGGAAGGTGGAGAGACAGATTATCTTTCCCACCAGATTGACCAGATTCTGTTGTTGTTGCCTGTTGGAGACCACCATCGACAGCCCGATTTACACAAGCCCAAAAAAGCGTTCTCTTTTGTATTCACGCAGGTGTACCTATGCGATCCCACTTATTTGTATATGCGAATGAATAAAGACAGTATATTACCTATCAGCAGCTAAACTCTTTCGATAAGCTTCATCTTGTTCCCATTTCACTAATTCTCGTTCAGCTCGTTCTTGTTCTTCAACAATTTCAACACGTTGATGTTCAGTAAAAACTTCCACAGCTTCAATTAAACTCGATAAAAGCTCATTAACACCTACATTACCTATTTAATACACACACACACAAAAGAAATTATATATTAAAGAAAAAATAGATTACCATAAATTAAAATATCAATTATTACCATGAATAACTGAGAAGATATCAGTCGATGATCGTATCTTCATTATTAATACAATAGCTGGTAATCTATCTATTGGAATATTTCTTAAACTCATTGCTGCCGTACTACCAAGTGTATTATTTACAGACACTTGTAATTTCGTACGATTACTTTCAAATGTTAAATCCCATCCCCATAATATAAAATTATTTTCAAACATTTGCATAACACTCTCGTAACCTAATAATTGTGTACAAAATACATTTGTTAAGACACTAGAATCATGGTGCAAATAAATTGCAAGGATTTTCCTCTAAAAGAAAAAAAAATAACGAAAATTAGTAAAAAAATCAAGATAATGTTGTAAAATCCCCCAAACCTCAGCAGCTGGTTTCGAACAAGCCTCCTTTATAGCATCATCTAATGTACCTTGATAGAAAGCTGGATGTACTGGTCCATATCTTGCTGTGAATTGTTCAGAGAAACTGATACTACCCACAATTTCTTCATCAATATTCTCGGGAACTGTAAATGAAAGAAACTGGATAAATTCTAAATATATGGGAAAGTTCATACATACTTAAAGGTTCCGGACGTTTCGTTTGGATATTATCAACAAAATACTCATCATCTACATTGAAACTTTCTGATGCATCTTCAAATTCATCATCTTCACTATCAATTTGTACAATATTTGTATTATTTTGTTTCTTATCTTTATTATGATTTGCAGTAATATTACGACGAACTGTTAGATCATGTTCTGGATAACTATAAAGAATGTTAATTGTTAAAAAACGAATGTATTAAAACCAAAACCGAAAAGATTACGTAATTCCAGATAATGCTATCATTGTTTGATCGTCAATATTCGGTGGCCAACCACTCCATATTTGATTACGTACATGTATATTTGTTAAACTGAAAATATCAGTTTTTACTTTTAATATTGTTTGTGTACCTGGATAGTTTAATTTGTAAGTTTTATCATCACATTTAATATTCAATGTATATGTGCCTTCTAATTTTTCTTTAACATTTGCACTAAAACATTAATATATTATGTTAATAAAAATTAATTTTCTCCCAATTTTTTTTTTTTGAACTTACTCTTCTTCAGCTGTAAATCCATCACTGTTTTGTTTAAGTGTAAGATGTAAAGTATTATCTTTTGGTAACATTAATTTCGAGAATGGTGTATTTTCATATTGACTTAATCGAGCCCAACCAGATAATAATTGGCGACATGGTGCTACTTTAACTTCTTTAAATAATGCTAATTTTAAGTCAGCTACAATAATTAATAATAATTAATTCGAATATAATTCCATTAAACATTCAAGTAAACTTACTAACTGTTGCTGTTTCTGGTAAATCAATTGATACAATACGATCACAATATTGTACATTAAATTTCAACATGCCATCATTTGTATTATTTGCCGTTGAGAATGTTGATGTTGATGGTTGATTATTATCGATAATTGTACGACTAGTTGGATGTCCAACATTATTACCAACATTCATTATATCAGTGGCTGTTTCGATGGGAGTCGATGGTATATTAACGAAATCATCAACAACCATTACATCTGGATCAGAACGTAGCTGGAATGATTGACTATCTGGTGGCATAACACGACTAACAGCTCTCTATTAATCAATAAAATGAGAAATTTGTTTAAATAAAAAATGTTAATTGCAATTTATCAATAAATTACCAATAGATCCCAATTTGTTTCATCCAAATGATAAATAGCTTCACCAACATCTTCAATTCCAGTACAAGCCTATTAGAATATAGAATATTTAAGAAAAAAATTGATATAAATTTTAAAAAAATTAATAAATTTATTTAAATCGAAAATTATGTTTTGTCATTGTTCATAACCTGAACATTTCATCGTTTTACAAAAGTGATTTGTTTTCAATAAAAAATTTATTGAATATTTTCTAGAATTACCTGGAAATCAGCCAAGATTTCTTCTCGATTTTCTGACATTTTCACTTCGATTAGATAACAATAAAATAGGAAAACTTTGAATTTATTAAAGTCACACACACAATTATCGGAAAATTTTCTGCAAGAATAACAGTTGTCAAAAGTCGTCCATCTGGGTGACACTTGTCTACAGGTCAGACAGTGACCAGATGTTCGTGAGTAATCGGGTGCGATCCGATAGGATATTTAATATTCAACTAGGAGTTTTTTTTTCTTTATAACAAGATCACCCGTAGTGTGATTGGGCTCCATAGCACTAGCAACTTTCTTTTGTCCGTGTTTCAGGAAACAAATTCCAACCGAATGGACACGAACAGTTGTTCATCGTCTGACGACTAGACTGTTGTATTGCGTGTTGTATACGTCATCAAATACAGATAAAAACTTGCCTTGTGATTGGTTGATTAGTTCTGTTGAATCATTCCCGATTGGTTAGATTTAAATCTAGGGAATTTTTGTTTAAAAGTTTCTATAGATGGCAACACATGGCGGTAATTATGAAAAAAACCTTGATTCTAAACATATCAAAAAAAAGAAAATACGTAATTAATTAATAATTAAAATATTAAAATAAAAAAATAGTGCGTGTTTTATTGGTTGCGTAAATATTTTTGATTTTGTTAAAATTCTGAAAACAACATTGTTAATTCTTTGATTAGTAATAGGAGTGGTGCCTACAGTAAAATATTGACAACATGTGCATATAGTTGTGCAATAATAAATTTTTATATATGTATTTTCAAACAGTTTCATAATTTTGTATTGAAATCTTAAATTTATTGGAAATTGCCGTCCAACAATTGAACACAGAAATGGGTGTAGGTGCAGGATTATTCTCTATATTCGCTCCAGTGGCTATTATTATAATGTGTGCATTATTTATTCTATGCACTTGTGCAATCGTTAATTATTGTTTAGGTTGTAGTTTTAGAATTTTAAGAAAATCGAATTTCTACAATGATTGTTTTTGCAGGAAATGAATCTCAACAAAAACGTGGACGTGTAATTCATACAACGAATCCATCACGACAATTATTATTGCGAAATGTGAGACAATCAATTAATGATGATTTGGCTAATATATCTCGAACAGGTTAGTCCATTTTTCTTTTATATAAACATTTAATTCATGAATATACAACTATTGTGTTTGTATTATAAATGAAAATAAGTAATGGACGTAAATAGGTTATGATTTTGGAGGTTAGAAAATGGAAACTTTATACAAAATTTTGAGAAACCATTATCATTCATCAACGCTCTGTAAAACCAAAACATAAATGATAAAAATAGAAAACCATCACCAACAACACCTTGAAATATACGGGGTTATCTAAAAAAATCGAAATAAATATCATCAATTATGATTGGTTGAATAGTTTCGTTAAAGCGTTGTTGATTGGTTGCATGTACGGCATGTAAAAGTTTAGGGAATTTCTGTTTAGAATGTTGCATAGGTGGTACTGTGCGGTTTGACATGGCGGCATTTATGAAAAAATAAGCCTTGACCAAATTTTGAAAAACCGTAACAATTCCTCTCAAAAAGTTCAAATAAAACAATCAAACAATTAACTAAAACATGTAATTCCTATAGTTAAGTGATAAACTAGATTGTCTGGAGTGGAGAATTAAATGAGTTATTGATTATTGATGCATATTTCATGTATTGCGCAAATATTACAAACATTTATTTGGGTTTTATTTTGAGCAAGGTAATGGCAAAGATTAGGTATAAATTTAATCCTAATCTTTGGTAATGGGATAGTATCATCATCAGTTTATTCGTATTAATAGCAGAGATGGACGACTTAGACCTTCGGTGCAAGTCGATTTGCAAGTAGGGCTGCGCAAAATATCGATATTTACTCATGGTATCGATACCACAAAAAAATAACGTTCGATACCTTTAAAAGTATCGTATCGAAGTATCGAGAGTATCGAAATATCGGGAGTATTGGAAGGACCGAAGTATAATAATATGTTTCAAAAGCATTAAATTCATATATTTTTAGTGGCAAATCGAGTACAATCGATGGCATCGAATATCGAGACTCAACCTTTGGTATCGCCCACCTCTAAGTCCAAGTCGCCTATATCGACTCAAGGTGCAAGTCGACTTTAGTCGAAATCGCACACCCTCTAATCAATAGTTGGTTTTAAATTGAGAATTCCAGAAATTCAATCCACTAAAGTCGAACAATAAGTTTGCGGTTAAGGAGATTTGTTTATATCTCAATTATCTATTCTGAAAATACTTTCTTACAGAAAAATAGAAAAATGAGTTCATCAATAGAATTCATCATAGCCCCCCTTGTTATGTTAATATTCAGTGTTTTATTCGTTGTCTGCATTCGTTTATTAATTAAATGTTGTATAGGTTGTAGAATTTATAGATAGAAAAAGGAACCCCCAAAAATGATGTTTTTTATGTTTTCTTTTAGAACCACAAATAACAGTTGGTAGAGTTTATTCTTATAATACAGCGTATAATGCAACACGACCATCCTTATTACAGAATATCAGAGAACGAGAAAGCAATGGTTTTATTATTGTCGAATCTGAAACAGGTTTGTCCCTTTTCATAAAGACAACAAATGAATTTCCAACCGAAATACTCTATATTATCAATGAATATAGTTGATAAAAAACGATATAATAATAAAAATGTGTAACCATTACCAGCAACACCATGACATATACCGGGTCGTCTAAAAAATTCGAAATAAATCTCATGAATTATAATTGGTGGAATGGTTTTATTACATCGTTGTTGATTGGTTGCATTTGAGAGAAATAGATAAACGAGAGAGGACACGTAATGCTAAAAAATACTGATTTTAGCGCCTCTATGAACTAGTTATGATACTATCTGAAAACCCGGGTTTAAAAAGCCCCTGAACAGTTTTCTGCTACTTTTATTTTTTTTGCGAAACAACATTAGAAACTACTCTGGAACGAATAGAAACACTTGAATTTAATTTTTTATATTTTATTTTCTATTACTTTCTTACATATTTGCTTTTTGACTAATATTTTGAATGAAATTCTCAATATTGTTTGTACGTAAAAGATGCTTCACTCCAGAAGGCTTTTCGTGTATTGCCACACTTGTTTGCGAACGAAAAAAGACATCGGCTGGTAGTTCTTTCACCTGATATAATAAGTGGGATTTTGGGATGGTTATTAACTGAAAATTTTATGATTTTTATGTAACTGTAAACATAATACTGTTAAACATCTTTGCTCTGCGAACGGCAATTTAAATGTTGATTAAAGGCTATAATTGCCCAACAAAAGAAATTTAAGATCTTAATGGAATTTAATTTTCTTTAGTTATAATTTTTTTTTGAAAATAAATTTTTGAATTTGCCGGTCTCGTAGGAGTTGAAATAGTAAGGACAATTTTCATTGGCTAGATTTCTAGGATTGAAATTTTGCGCCATCTATCAATTAGTTATTATAATATTTTCAGCGTTGACTTCCTTCCCATTTGAGTGTGCGCTCTCGTTTATTTATTTCTCTCTTGAGTTGCATGTAAAAGTTTAGGGAATTTCTGTTTGAAATGTTGCATAGATGGCACTGTCCGGTTTGACACCGCGGCATTTATGAAAAAATGAGCCCTGAATGAATTTTGAGGATTCTTCTCAAAATGTTTGAATAAAACAATCAAACAATTAACTAATTTCTATAGTTACTTGATAAAATAGATTGTCTGGAGAGGAGAATTGAATGAATTATTGGTGAATGTTACACGGGTTGCGCAAATATACACCTTTATTGTGGTTTGGGTTTTATTTTTAATTTTGAGCAAGGTCATGGGATGGGATGGGATAGCATCATCATCATAAGTTAGTCGTGTTTAAGAGTGGTATTTAAATTAATTAATACAAAGAAATGTGCGTAGATTTGTGCAATAAATCATTGGTTTTAAATTGAGAATTCCAGAAATTCAATTTACTTAAGTCGAACAATACGTTTGAGGTTAAGTGGATTTGTTTATATCGTAATTATCTATTTTGAAAAGACAGGAAAAAAAGAAAAATCAGTTCATCAATGGATTTAGTGATAGCCACCATTGTTGTGTTAGCACTCAGTGCTTTATTCGTTGTCTGCCTTCGTTTAATAAATAATTGTTGTAAAGGTTGTAGAATTTCCAGACAGATAAAGGAACCCCAAAATGATGTATTTTATGTGTTCTTTTAGCATCACAAAATCAAAGAACAGTTGGTAGAGTTCATACTAGAGCGTATAATGCAACACAACCATCTGTATTACAAAATGTCAGTGAACGAGACAGTGATGGTTTTGTCGCCGTATCTGAAACAGGTTTGTCTGTCTTCATAAAGACAACAAATGAATTTCCAATCGAAATACTCTATATTATCAACAAATATTGATGATAAAAAACGATATAATAATAAAAATGCATAACCATTACCAGCAACACCATGACATACCGGGTCATCTAAAAAAATCGAAATCAATATTGTCAATTATAATTTGTTGAATGGTTGTAATACATCGTTGTTGATTGGTTGCATCAGAGAGAAATTGATAAACGAGAGAGGACATTCATTGCTAACAATAAATCGAATAAATACTGATTTTAGCGCCTCTATGAACTAGTTATGATACTATCTGAAAATCAGGGAAATTTAAAATGCTTCTTAACAGTTTTCTGCTACTTCTAATTTTTTACGAAACATTAGAAACTACTCTGGAACGAACAGAAACATTTGAATTCAATTTTTTATATTTTTATTTTCTTAGATATTTGCTTTTAGACTAGTATTTTTAATGAAATCCTTACTATTCTTTGTATGTACGTAAAAGATGCTTCAGTCCGAAAGATTTTTTCGCGTATTACCATACTTTTTTGCGAACGAAAAAAGACATCGGCTGGTAGTTCTTTCTCCTGATATAATAAGTGGGATCGTGGGATGGTAATTGATTGAAGATTTTATGATTTTTATGTAACTGTAAACTTAGTACTGTTAAAAATCTTTCATGTGCTGAAAACTCCGTAATTGCGACAGAATCCGCACATTGCTCTGTGAACGGCAATTCAAATGTTGATTAAAGGCTAAAATTGCACAACAAACGAAATTTAAGATCTAAATAGAATTTAATTTTGTTTAGTTACAATTTTTTTTTTTGAAAATAAAATTTTGAATTTGCCGGTCTCTTAAGGGTTGAAATAGCAAGGACAATTTTCATTGGCTAGATCTCTAGGATTGAAATTTTGCGCCATCTATCAATTAGTTATTATATTATTTTCAGGGTTGACTTCTTTCCCATTTGAGTGTCTGTTCTCGTTTATCTATTCCTCTCTGTTGGTGGTATGTCAAAATGATGTCAAAGTTTAGGGAATTTCTGTTTGAAGTGTTGCATAGATGGCACTGTACGGTTTGATATCTTTGATATGGCGGCATTTATGAAAAACGGCACTGATTGTGAATGAATTTTGAGCATGATTCTCAAAAAGTACGAATAAAACAATCAAATAATTGACTAAAACATATAATTCCTATAGTTAATTGATAAAATAGATTGTCTCGAGAGGAGAATTAAATAAATTATTGGTGAATGTTTCACTGGTTGCGCAAATATAAACATTTATTTTGAGCGGAGCAAGGTCATGGGATCATAACATCATCATTAGTTTATTCGTGCTTAAGAGTAGTATTTAAATTAATTAATACAAAGAAATGTGCCTAAATTTGTGCAATTAATAGTTGGTTTTAAATTGAGGACTCCAGAAATTCAATTTACTAAACTCGAACAATAAATCTGAGGTTAAGTGGATTTGTTTATATCTCAATTATCTATTTTGAAAAGATACGAAAAACGGAAAATGAGTTCATCAATCGACTCCTTGATAGCCGTACTTGTTATGCTTCTATTCAGTGTTCTATTTATTATCTGCATTTGTTCATTAATAAAAGTTTGTAGAGGTTGTAGATCTTCCAGACTGAAAAAGGACCCTCCAAAATGATGTTTTTTATGTTTTCTTTTAGCAAATCGAAGAACAGTCGGTAGAGTTAATACTAGAGCGTATAATACAACACGACCATCTTTATTACAGAATGTCAGAGAACGAGAACGTGATGGTTTTGTCGGCGTATCTGAAACAGGTTTGCCTGTTTTCATGATGACAACAAATGAATTTCCAACCGAAATACTCTATATTATATCAACAAATATAGATGATAATTATATACCAGCCTGATTGTCTCGATCACCATCCGTTAGAGGTTCATTTGTTGTCCCACCACACAAGGATAGATTTTAGATTTCAATGAAATACAATCAAATTATTTCACAAAAATTTAATTGAAAACATCTGAAAATGGGAAAAATGCCCATATCTAGATAAGTTAAATCAGCTTAATAGCAAACAGTTTCAGCTAGTTCTTCATATAAACTGGACGGATGATCTGGTGTACGGGATTGTTGAAATTCGGGTGTTTTTAAGAATTTTGCAAACTCGATAGCACGATATCGATATTTTTTTTTTTTGAAAATAAATTTTTGAATTTGCCGGTCTCCTAGGAATTGAAATAACAAGGATAATTTTCATTGGCTAGATTTCTAGGATTGAGATTTTGCGCCATCTACCAATTAGTTATAATATTTTCTGCGTCCACTTCCTTCCCATTTGAGTGTCTCTTCTCGTTTATCTAATTTTCTCTCTTGGTTGCATGTAAAAGTTTAGGGAATTTCTGTTTGAAATGTTGCATAGATGGCAGTGTACGGTTTGACATGGCGGCATTTATGAAAAAAATAAGCCCTGAATGAATTTTAAAAAACTGTAACAATTCTTCGTAAAAAATGCGAATAAAACAATAAAAAAATTATGTAAAACATAAAATTTCTATAATTAATTGATAAAATAGATTGTCTCGAGAGGAGAATCAAATGAATTATTGGTAAAGGTTACATGGGTTGCGCAAATATAAACATTTATTTGGATTTTATTTTGAGCAAGGTCATGGGATCGTATCATTATCATAATTCATAAGTTATTCGTGTTTAGGAGTGGTATTTAAGTTAATTAATACATAAAAAATGTGCGTAAATTTGTGCAATTAATAATTGGTTGTAAATTGAGAATTCCAGTAAATCAATTTACTTAAGTCGAACAATAAGTTTGAGGTTGAGTCGATTTGTTTATATCTCAATTATCTATTTTGAAAAGATACGAAAGACGAAAAATGAGTTCATTAATCGAATCCGTGCTAGCCCCACTTGCTATGTTTCTATTCAGTGTTTTATTTATTGTCTGCATTTGTTTATTAATTAAATGTTGTATAGGTTGTAAAATTTCCAGACAGAAAAAGGAACCCCAAAATGATGTTTTTTTATGTGTTCTTTTAGAACCACAAAATTGGAGAACAGTTGGTAGGGTTCATACTAGAGCGTATAATACAACACGACCATCCTTATTACAGAATATCAGAGAACGAGAAAATGATGGTTTTGTCGTCGTATCTGAAACAGGTTTGTCTTTCCTCGTGAAGACATCAAATAAATTTCCAACCGAAATACTCTAAATTATCAACAAATGCCTATAGATGATAAAAAACGGCTAAAAAAAATTAACTGATTTTAGCGCCTCTATGAACTAGTTATGATATCTGAAAACTCGGACAATTCAAAATGCTCCTTAACAGTTTTCTGCTACTTCTAATTTTTTACGAAATAACATTAGAAACTACTCTGAAACGAACCGAAACACTTGATATCAATTTTTTAGATTTTATTTTCTATTATTTTCTTATATATTTGCTTTTAGATTAGTATTTTGAATTGAATTCTCAATATTCTTTGTACGTAAAAGATGCTTCACTCCAAAAGTTTTTTTCGCGTATTACCATACTTGTTTGCGAACGAAAAGAGACATCGACTGGTAGTTGTTTCTCCTGACATAATAAGTGGGATCGTGGGATGGTAATTAATTGAAGATTTTATGATCTTCATGTAACTGTAAACATATTATTGTTAAAAATCTTTTATTTGCTGAGAACTCTGTAATTACGACAGGATTGAAATTTTGCGCCATCTATCAATTAGTTATTATAATATTTTCAGCGTTGACTTCCTACACATTTGAGTGTTCGCTCTCGTTTATCTATTTCTCTCAGGGTTGCATGTATGTACAAGTTTAGGGAATTTCTGTTTGAAATGTTGCATAGATGGCACTGTACGGTTTGACATGGCGCATGGCGGCATTTATGAAAAAATGTGCCCTGAATGGATTTTGAGAATTCTTCTGCAAAAAGTTTGAATAAAACAATCAAACAATTAATTAAAACATATAATTCCTGTAGTTAATTGATAAAATAGATTGTCTCGAGATGAGAATTAAATGAATTATTGTTGAATGCTACACGGGTTGCGCAAATATAAACATTTATTTGGGTTTTATTTTGAGCAAGGTCATGGGATCATAACATCATCATCAGTTTATTCGTGTTTAGGAGTGGTATTTAAACTAATTAATACAAAGAAATGTGCGTAAATTTGTGCAATTAATAGTTGGTTTTAAATTGAGAATTACAGAAATTCAAATTACTTAAGTCGAACAATAAGTTTGAGGTTAAGTGGATTTGTTTATATCTCAATTATCTATACTAAATAAACGAAAAATGAGTTCATCAGTGGAATTCGTGATAGCCCCCCTTGTTATGTTTCTATTCAGTGTTCTATTTGTTGTCTGCATTTGTTTATTAATAAAATGTTGTATAGGTTGTAGAATTTCTAGGCAGAAAAAGGAGCCTCACAATGATATGTTTTATGTTTTCTTTTAGAACCACAAAATCGAAGAACAGTTGGTAGAGTTCATACTAGAGCGTATAATGCAACACAACCGTCCTTATTACAGAATATCAGAGAACGAGAAAGTGATGGTTTTGTCGTCGTATCTGACACAGGTTTGTCTTTTTTCACGAAGACAACAAATGAATTTCCAACCGAAATACTCTATATTATCAACAAATATAGATGATAATTATATACCAGCCTGATTGTCTCGATCACCATCCGTTGGAGGTTCATTTATTGTCCCACCACACTAGGATAGGTTTAACATTTCAATGAAATATTTACAATATAATTATTTGACAAAAATTTAATTGAAAACATCTGAAAATGGAAAAATTGCCATATCTGGATAAGTTAAATCAGCTAAATAACAAACAGTTCCAGCTATTCCTTCATATAAACTATACGGATGATCTGGTGTACGTGCTTCTTGAAACTCAGGTGTTTTTAAGAATTTTGCAAATTCAATAGCACGATATAGATATTTTTGATCATTTGTTAAACGATATAATAATAAAAATGCATAACCATTACCAGCAACACCATGACATATACCGGGACCTTTTTTCAATAGACCTTTATGCCAGATTAAATCTGCCATAAGTTTACATGATTCCAAATATTTCTGTTCTTTAAATATTAGATATGATTTAGCCATTAAATAGATCATACCACCAGCACCATGACACCAATGAATCAAATCATTTTGTTGTCCAATCTCCTCTAAAGCACAAGGAAAATTACCATGACTATCTTGTAATGATAATAGATAATCAATGCTCAGTTTGATATCATTCGAATTTTGTTGATTTGATTCTAAATAATCCGGTACAGTTAATAGAATTTGTAAGATTGATGATAGACCATGGGCAGCTCCAAGATATTCGACATTATAATATGAATACATTAAAGGACATGGACTTTTATGAGTTGTGGAATATCGACGTCCTGATTCTACCATAATATTACATAAGTTATGAACTTGTTGTAATGGTAATTCAGTATTGGTTTCTTTACATAACCATAACATTCCCAGAATATAACCTAAAAAAAATTGAATGTTTTGAGGTCTTTTTTTGGGGTTTGTTTTACGAATACCTGCACGCCCAACAAATAATTCATCCGAGCCACAATGTAGAAAATCCGGTTTTGTACAAATATCTCCAATTTCAACATATTTCCGTTTAAATTGTTCATATTCCACTTGTTTACCCAACAATTTGTATAAAACAGATGCAACGGCGTATAGGCCACTATTACCTAGAATAAAAGCTGGCAAATCTTGTTTGTTAACACGTGCCCTTTCAATAAATTGAATTGTTCCCTCCAGATAATTGACAGCATCTTGTAAGAATCTATCACGATATTGTTCGAATGTTGGAAGTTTAATTAAATGATAGAACATATATGTAACTCCACCAGTACCCAAATATAAACCATCTTCCGAATTTTTACGATTCAATATAAATGATGTTTTTATATCTTCAATTAGTTTTAATGTAAAATCAATCAAGAATGGTTTTGGTATTTCGACATTTTGTTCGGTATTGTAGTCCGGTGATGGATTGATAAAATAACGTGACGACATTGATGGTTTTACCGTATGAATAAGGCGATTTATAGGAAATCTGAAACAATTACGTAACATTAGAAGAAAATTCGGATTTTCGGGGATTTTCCCACAACAAACCAAACTACTTTTTTTTTTCCAATTGTTGTTGACGACGTTGTTTGACGTTGACATTGACAGTGACAGATTTAAAATTTAGGGACATTTATTTTTTCACCAAACAATTTTAATATACATTAATAAATATTTTATAATCACTATTATCAAAATGTTAAATATTTTTATCGATAATTGTTAATTTTTAAAAATTTTCCTTCTTATTGTTGTAATTTTTCATCAAATTACGCCACTGTGTTGTTTATGTTGGCAATTCTGAAATCACTAAAATTATGACAGCTGTCAAATTTGTTGTTGTGATGGTCATGGTTTGCTAGGCAAAAATTGTGAATAATTTTAAATAAAATAATAATAATTATAATAATTGTTGCAAATCGTTTTGTTTAAATAATTATTTGATATAATTATTATTAATTAAGTGTGAAAATATTGTCAATCTATTTTCGACAAATACCCCGAATTGTATGAATCATTTATTACGTTGATTTGATTTGATTAGGAACAATATTGTGTAATTAACAAAATTTTGCACAATATATTTAAATGTTGTATGAACATATAAAGTTTCAGTAGTATGGAGATATTCTATGCTATTTTATTGATAGTATTAGTTTTTATATTAATATCGGTATGTGGTTGGTGTTGTAAAAAACGTGAAGGCACTGTATATAATTGTAAGTCTTTTGACCGGTTGCTGTCTCGCTAATCGATAATCAATTTCTAGAATTATTGTAATTATTCAACATGTACCTATTTCAGCATCACCGGTAGTAGTACCACCTTATCCAGTTGAACCATTACATCCAACACCACATACAGGTGGTACTCCGGGACTAGGTTTTAGTTCACATCAACCTCCTTATCCAACACATGTACCTCATGGAATGCCAGGTAAATTTATGTCAAAACATTGGTAAAAAAGAGTCTATATACAGTCAATAATTAATTGTGGCTTTTTCTATTTATTAGCTCCCGTCTATTATCCTATTGGTATGTGGTTTTTCTCTCTATCTATTGCTTGTTTTTACGATTTTTCTTTTAAATTGTTATGTTGTGGGTGGTTGTTTTGGATTTTAATCAATTTAGATTTGATACAAAACCTTGAATGTTACAAAAATTATTGTTTGATTAGGTCCAACTCCGTATCCACCAACTACATCACCATACCCACCAACGGGACCACCGTATCCAACTGGAAGTCATATAGGTAGTGCACCGTATCCACCACCAGCAGATTCAACATTACCACCATCATATTCAGAGGCTGTAGGTCAACCTGGAATGCCACTACCGCCACCATCGTCAGCAGTTCATGAACCTTACAGTAAACAGACTCCTTATAATCCAAATTACTAAATAGTCTTCTATTTGTTTGTAGCCTTGTTGTTTTTTTTTCTTGTTTAAGTTGCAGTTATGTTTTCTTTTTGAAGAATCCCAATTTTTTTTTACTTCTTTTGTATATAATATTGTTTTGTTTACATGTAATGTTTAAGTGACAATCATTTGATTGTAATTTTTTTTATATGAAAATTTAAGGAAAAATACCTCATTATTGTAATAACTGGAAATTTTTTACCAAACAAAATCTTGAACGGTCATTTTTTTTACATAAATGATTCTCAAGAGAATTGACTTATTTTTTTGTAATTCTGATTGTGATACAAGTGCTTAATGTGTATTAATAATAATATATTATAATTTAGATAGATATATATTTAAAAATTTGGCCATAAATGAGATTTATATACAACATATATACATATATTGTGTTTAGAATAAAAATTTATTTGAAGACTTTATCGTGTTTATAAATAAAGTATTTTCCTTAAAAATTGTCGTCGTTTTTTTTTGTTTTGTTCTCTCGCCGTCTTCAAAACATTGTTGCTTCTCGGGACGTTCGTTCGTTTCACATAAATTAAATGAATCTCTGTCACGCGGCCGAATGTGAAAGATGTTGTGATCAAATTCCAGTTCGCAATCGATAATAACTACAACCAAAAAAACATATGTTATATACATATGTATATACATATTTAATGAAAAATGGTTGGTCTCATTGAAGGTCCCCCCGTCTGCGACCTTTAGGGTCAACTGATACCTCGCATGTCACTAATCAGCCTGTACACAAGACCAAGATCATCATCATTATACACACACTTTGGACAAGTTTTTCCGTTCAGTTTTTTGTTTAGTGTGAATCGAAATTTAATAGAAAAATTGAATGCCAAAAAGGCAATATGTGTTCTTTGTGTGTTGAATTTTTTGTGAGTTTTTAAATGTGAATTTTAAGTAAAAAAAATGGTAAGTTTCTAGATTAGCATAACAAATATTGAAAATTTTCGGTAATAATTATTCATTTCTGTTGGAATCTTTCAAATATTTACATTTTCATCGAGTTCTCTTTAAGTATTTGGAATGAATTTCTTAGCAGATATAATTTTTTTTCTGAAATTCCTTATGAATATGGGTGGGTTTATCAATTTCAAACTGAAATTGTTCTCAATAAGTGCCTTCGTATATTATAATGAAAAGTTATTGTTTACTAGAAAGATACTTGTGGTTTCATGTTTCATATTTGTAAACATCGATAGTAATCACTGTAACTTTTAGGTTGACCTACTTTGTACAAAATATTTTCCAAGTTTTTCTTATTTTTTTCTTCGTTGTATGTAATTATTTTAAATAGAATCTAAAGAACTCATTTAAATACTCTTCATGATTGTAATTACAGGAGATTGTCTTTTTTGTTGTAAATTCATTCATTAAGATTACATTTTTCAAATCCTCAGACGGAAAAAAACCGTCATTTCAGTAGCTGAAATGAGCTTAAAGGTGCTCTGCAGGAATTTGCTAGACGGTAATCCCCCCAAAAAAATGGCAAATTTGAATTCAGTAACGAAGAAATTATAATACAGTATAACCTGTTTATAACGATATTCTAGGGACCAAGGGAAATATCGTTATATACAGGTTTCACTGTAATATATTGAGGATCAGCAAGACTAATTTTTACCTAAACACGTCAAGTTTATTTACAGAAATCACTCAACATTTAACAAATAATATAGATTCTTATCAGTTACCAAACTAAGCTGACTTTAGAGAGAATGATTTGAGAAAATTGTAAATTTCACTCCTTTGAAACGTAGTACTATGTATAATTGAAGGTTGAATGTACAGTGGACTCTTCCTAATCCGATTGTTTGACTACTCTGAACTACCGGTTATTCAAATCGTTATGGCAGGATTTGCATTTCAAGAGTTTCATCTTCTTAGGATCTATGCGCACTATGTCCGAACCGGCCGCCACGTCCGCCACGTCCGCCCCGTCCAAAATTGAAAGCATTGATTCTTATGGGAGTCTTGAATCGAGACGTTTGGACGTACTGCGCCAAGTTCCTTACTGTCTGGCTGTGTAACGGCCTCCGCACACCACGTCGGAAACGTCCGTCACGTCGGTCACGTCCAAAATTAAAAGCACTGGTTCTTATGGCAAGCCCGGATCGAGGCGGGTGGGGCCAACTCGTCTCAATTCGAGACTCCCATAAGAACCAATATTTTTTAATTTGGACGTGACGGACGTTTCCGATGCGGTATGCAGAGACCGTAAGGGTGCTATGATATGAGATTTCTCACTTGTCGTTCCTCCTAACTTTCCCCTTCTTTTGCTAAAAAAGAGGAAAAAGATAGTTTTCTCTTTATTTTATTTTTAGAGCAAGATGTTATTATTACCTCTCTATTTGTTGCGAGAGACAGGGGTAGAGTTATGAGAGAAAAGTCTCCCCGTGTATTATATACTCATACTAAAAATAGAGAGGGAGCTATGATCTTTTTTTTTTTTTGAAAAAATGATGAAAATGAAAATCCGAGGAAATACTTGAAAAAAAAATGTTCGAAAAATAGCTCAATCAGTTAGATTCATCAAATATTTAAAGACTCATAATATTTCTTCAAGCCTTCATGGACCCTCTGTAAACATATCCCGCCCCCCAGGTCTAAATTTGGATGAATAAATCACAAAGTAATGTTGATAAAACCATTGAACCGCCCACTCGTAAGTAACATACATTTACTGTGCGTACTGTGAAAAATAAAAATTGAAAGTACAAAGGGATGAGTGTGTATTCGCAAGAATCGATAGAAGATGGACTTATAAGCTAAGTAAATGGAACGACGAAACGACACGAAACAGGCATAAATCAACAATATACATATAGGCATGGATAGATGATACAAAAAAGCACAACAGGAAATCAGATGAAAGCTCAAAATCGAAAAAAATTGAGAGAAACCTATAACGATTCCCTCTAGCTTGTTTTATTTTCGTCCAGTTGATTATAGAAAAATTGTCTTTCTAATCCCACATATTATATGCCCACCTTGACACGAAAAATCTGTAATCAGTGTGGGTGCTCTTTTGGCAAGATAATAATTCCTTTAAACATAAATAATTAGTCAACTTGTTTATAACAATTTTACTGATTAGTAAAATAAAAATAAAACGAACAAATTAATAAGATATCACCGTTTCCAAGTAATAGAGATAGCAACAGAGACTGTACTGGGATTTTTGTACGAAAAGAATTTATTAGATTTATTACTTCCTGGATAACAACAAAGTAAAATAAGTCAATTGAGTCTGAGTAATTGTTTGGGAAAGTTTATATTTTCCCAAATATTCAACAATTATCGTCTATTGTTCGTATTGTGACTGCACAATTATCTCCATTTGTCTACCTATTTCAGAAATTTCCACATTAATTAATTATTCATTTGATATTTCTAATTTAAAAGTTTAATTCCTGTTTTAAATCGTTAATGAGAAATTAACAGTAATATAGAAAAAAAAATTCCACCAACGAGTATCGATAAAAAGTTCCAGTTTAATCGAGTTTGAGAAAATTTCTTTCCTCCCCCGGTCGCGAAAACCCCAAGTTCTCCCAAAGGAATCATTTTCCCTATAATAATAATTAAACCAACCAATATTTCGATTTGTGGGTGGATGGATTTGATCGAAAATTTGTGTGTTTTTATTGAATATAAATCGAAAGAAACATTTGTCAGGTTATCGGTGAAGTCATATGTAGAGGCTATTTGAATTCCAGATAACATTTGATTTATTTATTGACATTTTGAGTTGATTAAAAAGCTATTTGTTTATGACTCGTGTTCCAATTTTTTTTTTTTACAAAAAATTTGTAACGAAACGAATACAAATATATCAAAAGAATATTGAGAGAAGGGTGAATAAAAAAAGTGTAAAGTAAAAACTATTTGTTTTCTTGAATTATACTCGCAGATCAAAAAGCTCTCTCGTAAAATAAACGACACTCAAAAAATATAATAGAAATCATGTAAGAAAAAAGTTTTGGATGGATGCGCAGTAGATCTTCAATAGGTGGGGGATACCAGAAACTCACGTGCTAGCAAGAATTTTGAATCTCCAGTGGTGTCCCATATTACAAAAGTCTCTAACGGTGAATTTTTCGAAATGAAATCTAAATTTTAAATCTTTAAAAAGGCAACAAAAACAAATTATCTAATTTTCTTTATAAGTTACATCGCTCTTTTATGTTCTTATTGTAGTTTATTTATCTATTATTTACATATCTTGCAGTTAGTTGCAACGCCACTGGCAGAGGGACACGGATCAAACCGAAGCGTTCACCGAAAGCTATCGAATACATTTAAAAATCTGACCGAAATTTTTTTTCTTACATGATTTCTACTATATATTCGTGTAAATATTTTCCTGTGAGGTTTCTTTTTTGTTAAAAGGACCACACAAAAAGAAATACTTTCTATTTTCAATGCAAACAGAGAAAGTACAAATTTTATATAGGAGTAATATTTTACTATAATCGCGCAAGCGTTCTTTATAATTTTGCCACACTAACAAAGGGTAGTTGTATGCGTAAATGTGTATATATATATATATACAGATACTACATGTATGTGTATGTGTTCGTTTTCGAAACTCTCCGTCTGTACCTTTAGACTTGATAAGCGTCGCGACGTCGACCAGTTGAAATCGCGCCTTGTCCCAATACTCGCCAATCTTCTATTCGTTATAGATTATAATAGACGCGTCCTTATTTAATTTGATCTTTTATTAAACTTGATAATAAAAACGTGTCATCTAATTGAATTATTATTATTATTTTCTTTACGTTCTCTACTAATAAATTCAATCATACTTAGGTAAGTTAGTTGTATGTTTTTTATTAAAAGAAAATTATTTCTATTGACATAAAATTCTAATCTGTAAATGATTTGTATGAACAATTCAAGCCGGCTTTAGACAAATAATTGAATCAATAATAAAGACTTCTTATTCCACTTTAGAATCACAGCATCTCAACTATAATCTCAGGGATGTCTAGCGTCAAGTCCAGAACTTCTTAGTTTTGAGTATTTAGTTTGCAATTTCTAAAGCTGCTCAACTGGCACAAACAATAGAATAAGCTCGAAATGATTATTTACATTAAACATGAAATATAAATTGAATTGTTTTTGCTACTGTTTGCCTTTTTTTATTAAAAAAAAAACAAAACGTAATAGAGATGTTTTTGTTGAATATGTATTTTTGGTGGAGGCGCCGGGCTAGGCAATACGAAACATAAAATTGTAGACCGGGTTTTTGCCAAAGAACAACAACAGCAAAAACAACAATTTTTTTGGTTTTTTCCTTTATGTTGCTTGTTTAACAGAATACTTCAACTCATTACTTGGAAGCATTAAAAAAAAAAACATTCCGCTCCTGTAAAATGTAGTATGACTTACCTCCTTTACGATGTTTTTGGGTAGAAAATTTCCAGACCAACAAAACAATAAACTTTCCATCCAAATATATTTCTTATTATATTATTCGTCGTATTTTATTGCAATTATATTTTATTATTTTATGTTTTTTTTTTTAATGATTTTCTTGCTGTAGTGGTCTGATGTAGTTATATCATTTATCTCTAGTCGTCTTCCCTCCAATTTTACGATTTATCTCTACATGATACTTCATTTAATCTTCTTCTGTCGTTGAACAAAATTTCGTTATGTTATCTATCAAGACTTTTTTCTTGTAACGGTTTTTTTTTCTAGCTACCCGATCCCTAATTTCCAAGCCTTTCTATCTTGACATACAATCTCCTATACAATTATCGGTTTTGCATTGCCTTCTCTATTGTCTGCCATCAATTATAGTTTGGTTGGTGGCGTCGTTTTCTTCTAACTATGGATGTAATTGTCAGTCAGTTTCTTTTGCGGTCATTCTAACACGTCCAAGCCATATCGAGTATTTCATTAAATTATTCAAATCTAACTATATCTACTCACAATCAGTGGCGTAACTTCAGATTCAGGTCCGACCGCAAAAATTTACTTCAGGCCCTTTTTTACTACAGCTATATAGAAGGCACCAAGAAGGGAATACATGTGCAAGGGCGGCCCCAATGTTCGGGTCCCCTCAAAGGTTCGGCCCCCGCAAGCGCGTGGTCACGCGGGTGGGTAGTTACACTACTGTATCTACTGTACATCCATACGTGATTATTGTATTGACATGTTCATTGTTATATTTTCATATTATTATATTTTCGGAGCTTTAATTGTGGTGGTTGTTATCGACTTTCTCTAATACGTTCATGTTGTTTGACATTTAATAGAGGTACATTTTCAGTGGAATTAGAGACAATCTGTTTTTGTTTTGTCACAACTTATCGTTAACGATAATGAATCTTGAGCCGTTGTGATTTATTTTAAATACAGTGTGATCTACAAAAATGTATGGTCAAAGTGTGAAATGACAAACGTATGTCCTTGTGAGCTCAATAGTTCAGTTGCTTACTACAGTAGCGTCATCTAGGTATACAGATTTTAGGGCACTTGAATTTAATTTTCTTATAGGGCTATAGGGCTATAGGGCTATAGGGCTATGTAAACACAATGTTCAGATAAAGTAAAATTCGATATAATTGATAAGAACTAACACCGTCCAATTTAAAAATTCTCATTTTCCTTTTAATTTTAATAAGTTTGTATGTAATGTGCCATCTACACGCTCCAACTTCCTGATGGGGATACTTGAGTAAACTGGGTTTTCTGTGGGCCAGCTGGTTGGAATACATACCCCCCGGCGAGTGTCTGCCTCATTAATCCAACCCACTGGCGCACAGAAAGTCCAGTTTACTCAAGTATCGCCATCAGGAAGTCGGAGCGTATAGACGGCACTTTGAATGCGTTATATTTAGCAGCATTTTCTCGTATTGCCATAATATAGATGCTAAAATTCGTCGTTACAGGTGCTGATGCTAAAAATACGCACCCTCCCTATAGAAATTCCTCGTAATCTGTATAAATTTTCTGTGGAATTTTCATCTGTACCATCATCTCTTTGAACATCCAGTGATTTACACGTTAACGTACACATTTACTATATTTATATAAAAGCGGAATGTTGCTGTTGGGCCAAATCACTTTTCATTCACAATCAGAATAGTAATCCCTCATAAATCCGCTACCTTTGATGGTGGTTTGTTTGACACAACCCCAAATGATTGCTACTCCATTGATATGTACATCAATTCCAGTACCATTCGAGTAGGATTCCGGTTCGAAACCACTACACAGATATACCGCCCACATGTTTAAACCAACACTTTACTATAATACAGTTTCTAGTTATTTTACGTGAAGTTTTTTCGAAAATCGCAATTTATTGTTGGTGTTCTACAACTGGTTAACAATGACTTGTTAGCATTCCAGTCTTTGTTCCCTTTTTATGTTAAGTGGCCTGTTTGCTTGATGTTCGTTAAGGTTTTCTTTAAACAGTGGTTTCTTTGTCCTGGATCTGATTTGTGTGTATTTAAATTGTTTCCAGGATCTGAAATGTCTCTCGGTGTAGTTTCTAGAGGGTTTTCAATTCAATTTAGCTAACGTTATTTTAAATTACCACCTTTCTGTATAACCGACTTATCCGAAAATAGGTTACGTTATTTTAATGGAAAGGACATTTGTTTTATCAAAAAAAAAAGGTGAACATGTAATACCACCCATGGGGTGGTATTTTTAAGAACGTCATCGTCTGCGTCTTCGTCATCGTCATTGGGACAAAGACATTTTTGGCAATTTTCTGAGCAAGTCTTCACGTTCGTCTTCTTCTTCGTCTTCTCCCCACTCATTTACAGTTGACAAACTCAGCCAATAGTAGATAAGCATAGAGGATAGAGATAGAAATAAGTATAGATATATGCGGTTAAAGCGTGGTTAAATATCCCGCTTAGAGTCTTGTGGGCGGAACCAGCACGTCCGTAAAGACGTTTTTTATAATTGCCAAGTCTGTACGGACGTCACCATGGAAAAAATGATCTAGCGAAGATGACGATGACGGAGACGGAGACGATAACGTTCTTAAAAATACCAGTGATAAATATTGTTCTTTACCAAACAAGGATTAATTAACATTTAGAATTTATACAGACGCATTTGCTGACTTTAGAAAAATTGAATTCCACGAATAAAATTCTCTAAATAAAATAGTGCTATAGACAGTGGGAACTTGTTACCGTTCGTTCACATAGGGCACGGGCAGTGACAAGGGTAGTGGCGGTGTGAATTGTAATGAAATCATATGGCACCGTTCACATTGGCTTGTAAGCGGGAAGAGCCTTGCAAGGGCAGTGCAAAAGCTAGCTTTTATCGTCTTGCGTCTTGCAAGGCGCCAATCACAAATAAAAGCTGTATCGGAAGAGAGGGAAGAGAGTGGATAGGCGAATGCACGGACACTATTAACAGTTGACAGATTGTTCATAACCTAAAACTTTTAGTAAAGCTGTAATAATAAAACGGCTAACTTAGTGCATATTGGTGTTTTTTAAAGTCACAGAAAGGCAATATTGATTACTATATGAACATAAATCAAAACCCTCATAACCTGTTACACAGTCTATGTGAACACTGCAGCTGCCCTTAGCACTGCCCTTGCTCTTGCCCTTGCCCTAGGTGAACGTACCTAAGTAACCTCGTCAATGCAACGACATTTAGTGTATTCCTTTGGTCTACAAAAGAAGTCAAAGCTGACGACGGAAATTAAAAAATCATATACAGTGGAAATTCGATTATCCGGCCCTCAGTTATACGGATTCGCGATTTTTCGGACTGCCAAACGCGATCAAATATGTAACTTTATACAAGTCGCATCCATGCATGCACGAACATGTCGGAACTCGCATTTACCCCGCCCGCGCTTTTCTCCATACATTCAATTATCTAGATTTTCGATTATCCGAATGCCTAACGACAACAATTAGTCCGATTAATCGGAATTTCACTGTATATTAAATTGTCTGGATTATAAAGTTCCTATTGCCATACCTTTATGTTTGTTTTGTGTTTTAAATTTTCTAAATCACCCTCATCACGTTGTAATTTTTCTGCTTGACGTACTTAAGACTCATTTAATCCTTAAACCTTCGAGATACACCCTAATTGAGTATAGCTGCAATTTCTCTAATTTCTTGTCTTTACGTTCTTCTACTTTTTATTGTTCCCCAAACAAAACAAACAAAAATGCAATAATAAAAATAAGAAAAATTGCAAACTGCAAGAATTCCATTAAAACTAACGTTCACTATATTTTCCGCTTATTTTTCCAACAGAAGAATTTAATATATTTTGTGGAAATAAGTAGGGAAAATCTGCCTGTGCGGAAAACCATTAAACCTATTGTGTAATTCTGTAATATGTAGAAAGATCAACGTTATCGTGAAAATGAATTCCATCAACGTTTCACCAACAAACACCGACGAAATTTGAAATTCAGTTAAGTAAAGGGATGACCCTTTTCATATCAGATTTTTATTATAATAGGTACATTTATCGTATAGAATATACACACACACGAATTTAAATTTACAATCAGAATAAATTTACTTCGTAAACAAGCAACTTAATTACATATTTTGTATCATTTGAATGAATAACTTTTTATCACAAATACAAGAAAAATATCTAATACTCAGACGTTTTACGAATCACTTTAAATAAATATGACAAAGTGTTTCTATCGTGAACAGTTTCCTTAAATAATAATTGAGATGATAACAGTATTAGATGAGAGGGCAAAGTCTCTTTGAATGAAGAAGATTTGCTTGAATCTACTATAAATTAATAAAATCACTTAAAGACTCCAAGATGATAAGTATTTAACGATTAAATTGGATAACAGAGAAGAGAGTTAGGAAATAGTTAGACGATCTATTCTATGTAATTTTGTAACAAATAATCGCTTCAAGTTATATAAAAGCACTACAACAAGTATTGATTCGTTTGACTGAAACACTTAAAATACCAGATTGTTTGATCAATGCCAGATTTTGAAGATGTGATGGGAACCAACATCTGTTTGTTTTGCTAGTTTATCACACATCACGTACAAGAAATGTTCAAATGTGGGTATGGTACGAAACATAAAAGGATAGATATTTCATAATAATAGTGGATTAAGTACGATTTTCGACTTTTTTGAGTCAAAATATAGCTACAGGCTTATAAAATGGAACATATTTGTTCGGGGGATAGAAAAATATCTTATCTTGTAGAAGGGAAATAACTTAAATGACGAATAATGTAATCTAAAGTTTATTTCTTGCACTACTGAATCCCTGTACTGTGGTTACATCCTTGTGCGTTTTTATTTCTGTACTATGGAGTCGAGTCTTTTTCGTTTTTTTTTTGTTGTTGTTTATTCAACAATAGCCTAGATTTAACAGAATATTGTTATGAAACAGTCTATGGATGATTCAAAGGATAATGATAAATACCGGTCTGTGGCAGATAAAAGGAAAACCTGGAGGTTATCGATGAAAGGACTAGACCACAATGAGAAAAAGGAAATATAGGATATAAGGAAACCGGAAGATGGTCAACAATTGAATATCTGGATACACAGGAGTGTATTTAAACGAAAACAAAACAGAAAGATCTTAAGAGCATTGTCGTGTCCAATAAAGATTTCAAGTTCTTGAACTGTAGATCCTTCCTTCTCCTGCCAATTACATATTAGTCTTAATTAACTTATATAAATAGGGTTTATATCCAGATTAGCTCTTCATTGAATGATTACGTAAAGGGACTGGTTTCGAGAACATTGAACTGAAAAAAATCTGGTAATAAAATGAAGATTTCTTCAAAAATAATTTTTGTAGTCAAAATAATAAATAAAATAATAAAATTTGACCTTTTACTATATTTAAATGCAAATTTTGATAAAACTAGAGACTCAAAAAAACATATTAGTGCAACAAACACCGACAAAAAAACCAAAATTAATTATACTCTCTACCCATATCAGTAGAATTGAAGCTAGACATAAAAAGTTGTTATCAAATCTTGGACTCGGAACTGCTTAATTAGTATGTTTAGAACAAATTTATGAATAAATCCTTGTTTGTATCTGTGTTATATAGAAACTAGTCCGTTTATAAATACTTTCGGACAAAAAACTTCTAGCATTTTCATGCAAACCGTTTTTGTGTGGAAATGCACAACAATTTCCCCACTGTCTAAACTAATCTACTGTGTTTTACAATAAAATAATAACAAGTTAATCCAGAAAAACGACGACTTTAATGGTAGGAAAAAAAACAATACTGGCATGATGGATGTCTAGAAAGTTTATAAATCTTTTTTCCAAATCCTTCACAGTAAATGGTATGTACTTAGTCTCTTCTATCGTATCGACTTGGTTCCTCTCAACTCGACTTAATTAAATTTATATTAAGTTTCGTTTGTTATTAAATTCCATCGATTCAAATTCTTTCCATTTTATCGTGAAAAGTCTACATTGATGTAGGCGTTGTTGACTGAAAGAAAAAAATCTGATTATCAGTTATAGTAGACTCCCTACGATAACAAAAAAAAAACCAACCCAGCCTGTAGGTGTTTCATTTTACCACCGAGAATCATTAAATCACGGAATTTCAATTAAAACACAAAATCACTGATTTAATAAATTTTATTTTAGACCGTCTTTCACTAGATTTATTACTGAAATTGATTGCTCAATATATCTGTACGGAAGTTTACCGTAAATTGCCAAATTTTCGTCGTAAAAAGTTTAAATACTTCATCGGAGTTTACTAGAAATTTTGCCAGTATAATGATGGTAATTTTTACAGGAAATTCAAACCATATGTATGATCCTGTTAGTGCAGGATTTACTCCTTTATGTTATAATTATACCAAAGTGCCAGTTAATTAGATTTACAATCTAATTATATCGTTTTTTTTTGCTGAGATAGTTACTGGTGTATCAAGAAATTTCCAATTGATTTATTTTAAGTAGACGAGAATAGTAATTTTTTGCTTGAAGGATAATAATTTACCAATAATCGCTCTGACAGACGATTTTTTCGCTCTTCTAAGCATATAATTTCTATCTTGAATAACAGTAGATTTGTATTTGATTATTCTTAACCAATAAAACAACTAAAGTACTCGATGAATCTTGAGAATTTCAAAATTATAATGACATAGAATTATGTAATTATATTATAATTCATCCACATTTTAATTATCGCCACTCCAATAAAATCCAACTGGCCGTTTTCCCAATCCTATTATCACAATCACAACGTCCTTACTTCCGCTAACTAATCTCGTAAATCTGATGTTTTAATGAGAAATTTTTATGTGCGACTGAAATCAATTTATTTATTAAGAAAAGAAAAAAAATCTCATCTTAAGAAGTTTTAATCTCGACATAGACATCAAAGCCATAGAGCGGGAAATGAATATTTTTCTGTAAATGGCTTAGTACTTTGCGTGCGGTTTTTTTTTTGTTACTAGCGATTTGTAAAAGGAGTGAAAATCTCATTAAACTGAAATACATTCAATATATTGTGAAATCTTATCACGAAAGTCTTAGGGGGCCTCCAGACGAGCGCAAAGCGTACGGGCGTATAAGAATAATAAACAGTTTCTGCACATTTTTCTCTGGTATAATACAGATTGAAGTGAAACAGATGTATCAGCGAGCAGTCTGTAGGAAATGAATAGAGTTTGTTCTGTTCTAGTCTGGCCAATTTATAAGTAAGTTAAATAACTACAAATTCTCTATTTCTTTCCTAACGACTGCTCTCTGATACATTTGTTTCACTTCAATCTGTATTATACATAAACAACAACATGTTTGTTTATTAGTCTTACACGCCCGTACGCTTTGGAGACCCCTTTATTGGCTCTACAGATACAGTAGATTTGCGTATTTGCGGTAAGGAATAATAAACAAACATGGGACTGGTGTTATTGTTTATGTACATTTTTCTCGGGTACAATACAGAGTGAAGTGAGAATTTTGAGCTATTAAACTCAATTACAAATTTGCCACAATAGAACAGAACAGACTCTATCTTTTTTCTAACAACTGCTTTCCAATACCTTTGTTTCACTTCAATCTGTATTATATCCGAGAAAAGTATAAATAAATAATAACACCAGTGTGATGTTTGTTTATTATTCCTCACCGCAAATACGCAAATCCACTGTGTGTGTAGACCCCCTTAGCGAGGGTGCACAACTTGATCTCTGTATATTTGTTTGGTAGTATTTGAACGAAAACAATCATATTAGACACGTGTGTACCATTAATTATAGTAAATTAGAAGTTTTTTTTTGTCGTATACTGTAATTTGTATAATGTGAAAGTTTAATGTGAATTGAGAGCTTACGTTAGATAGACAAATTAGTGTTGTATCGTACAATAATATTGTTGCTAAGGATAAGACACAACCCGAAAAGTTACTTTGAACAACAAAGGATAACTTGCAATTATTGAAATTGAATTGTATCAAATAGAGTCAAGTGTATAGTTGGAGGGTAGAAAATATTAAGCTACCCTTAGTGAAATGTTTCGTTATTATAAGTACCTATAAGTGAAAAGTTACATTTAAGCTATCCCCGAACTTTCAAGCGCTGCCCTTAAAAGATTCCTTCAACTATACGGTCCTGAATCAAGCAGACATGTAATCAGACGAATTAGTTTGAATAGAATTTGGAACTTTGTATTTTCAAGTACCTAAACATTAAACTTTTAATTCTGATATTTCCAAGTATTTTGTAACTCGTATATTAATTTTTGCCTAAAAATAATTTTTAATAAGCTATAACGGGACTGTGTAAAATCTGGATCAAAATAATAATAAATCAAAATATAATTAGTAATTTGTCAAATTTTAACAATACACACACACACGATGTGTTATCTGAATAGGTTGCAAATTAATAAGTCGGATGTTGACATCAAGTATACGTCAATTCCCTAACAAGTACCAGAATGTTATTAAGTTTTAACCGTCAACAAATTGATTGTTTCGAGTTCTCTTGACAATAAAGTACTTCAGATATTCCGTTTTCCATATTTTCACCTGAAAACATTTTAAATGAAACTGTGAGGGTTGTATAATACATTGTTTGAAGAATGTGCCAATTAGAAAGTTTCATTTCGGCTAATTAAACACACAACAATAATAATAGTAATATATTGCTTGCTAGATGGTTCTATTTATAAATATATTAAAATGTTTTATAGAAAATTTCAGTCTTTTATTACAGGGCCGGCGCGGGCTTATGCAGGAATTTATGTGACGCCCTAGAATTATTGCCATTATAATGTTTAGCATTATCAAATTCATGTTAATTTAATATTATTTCATATGACTACTTATCCGTCCGAGGTGCCCTTACCATTCATATCAAGCGCCCTTATGCCCAGTATCACCTGCTTACTGGGTTCCGCCGGCCCTGTTTTATCATATACGTCGACTCAAATAGAGTGATAAAAGAAATCTCTTGCCGCCCTTAAATTTATGGTAAAACCGCCAATAAGGATTTATTAATCAAGGCGTAAAATGTTGTAATCTCTAGAGATCACCAGTATTTTGTGCTCTTAATGCTTACAAAAAAAAAAATGTTTAATCTTTACAGATTTTGAATATTAACAATTAAAGTCAACTGGTTCATTAATAGAATTGTTACCTTCACAAACAAATTAACTGTTTTTTTTCTTGGTTTTCTTAGCGACTCATTGAAATTCTAACAAATCTCAGCACGCACCCTCCTATCTCATTGATATTCTCTAAATTAAATTCTTGTTATTAGCAGAGACATGACAAAGCAACTAAATTAAGATTAATTGTACCATATTGTAATTGTTGTGGGTATATATGTATATCAAATACAATAATAAGAGTAAATGGAAATCTGGCTTGACGGTGGTTTAAAACGTGTGTGTGTGTGTCTCCTCCGTCTGGTTAGTAGAATTTTTCATTGTTGTACCGAAAATGTTGGTCTGGATTTATCGGGACTACAATGTATACCGTCATAAATTGTGTATATGTGTCTGTGTGTGTGTATACGTTTACGAATTGCAACTTGAAGAGACAAGAATATATATTATTCAACCTAAATTCCGGGTCATGATATTAGTATAGAGAGAGCATCTGTTTATCACATCAATAAGACTTGTTTGTCGGATAATTAAATCTCTAGTAAAGACTGAAATGTGATTCCATTTATAATTATTAACAATTAATTGCCAATTAAAAATAAAAACAAAATTTTTCGTATATATTATTATTAATAAGAAATATTTGTTGGAATATTTATTCATTTATTATTATCAATGTATGATTAACTGTTCTACTGTTATCACTAGAATTATTTAATATTATTGTAATAAATAACAAATTTTTGATCCTTTTTGTATTATTTTCAAAACAACAGTTGATCATTTCATATCATATATTGTGTGTGTGTTGTGTTTATGAGAGAAGATTATTTTTTAAATCGTTCACCTGTTCAATGCGAATAGAAAGAGAGAAATCAACGAATTCAGCTCATAAGTCTGTGTTGTTGTGCGAAAATGGCACTTTAAAATAAATATCGTAAAAGCTTTCCCTGAACAACAACAACAACAACAATTGACTGATTGTAAGTGCCACTTCAGTTCTTATTATGTTTTAAAATGCTTCTTTCCAAATTCTCTACTCGCCGACCTTTTGGCATGAACTTTGTACGAAATATTTGATAATAATTTTTGTTTTGGGTGGTTTTCATTTTGTAAAAACAAATAGCTGATGAAATATAATAATAAAGTAGTTAAAGAAAAAAAATTTTTTTTTTTTTGTTATGTTACAGATGTATCTGATTCAAGAACGATGAACAAGTGACAAATAAAGGAGGACAATAATGGAGGATCCGGTAACAGCTGGTGATAATGTGCAAGATCACAGAAACTTACTTGATTGGTCTATCACATATTATAACAATTCCCGTGACCATGACTTACCTATTAATATGCGTTTTAATGATGGACATAGATTATCAATTGTTGTGTATAGTTGTTTGTTGGTGTTCTCTGCAATAGCAAATATAACTGTTTTAGTGTTAATTGTGAAAAGGCGACGAATAAAACCGTCAAGGATCAATACGATGCTGATGCATTTAGCCATCGCTGATTTATTGGTAAGTGAAATCATTCTCGTTTTCCATTTTTTTCTTTTTGTGTAGGATTATAACAAACATTTCCTGCTTTACGTACAATTGTCACTGATATTACATTGGAATTATTCAACTCAGGATTTATCTGTAGCATTAAGGGTTTACACAAAATCTGATTAGAATTTCCTAAACTTCTCCGCCTTTCAATTTATATAAGAGCTCCATACAGAGGACTTCAACAATTAAAATCTCAGCGTATAATTTATCTAAATTTTTGCGGATAGGTGAATCTTTTCGGAACAACGTTTCCCTTTCTTTGGTCTACAACTTGAGCTTATCCGGACAATACATAAATGAAATGTTTTGTCTAAAGAAAGCTTTTTCCGGCTGCTTGTTAAACACAGATCAGTCAACAACACAAAGCATATTACGAACAACTGCGACTATTTTCGAAAAAAGAGTTCAAAGAAAAACCTTTTTAGTTTTATAAATTTCACGCTCTTGATTTTGTATCATCATTTTTCAAGCATAAAATCATTGTTGAAATATTGGTATAGATGAACAAAGTTTTAGAAAATTTTAGCAAAAAGTAATTGAAATCTGTTTAGTTTAGTGGCTTTTCAGTTTTTAAAAGCGAGAGATTGCAAAAAACCCATTGTATTGTAGTTAAAAAAATTTAATTTCAATAAAAACACTTTTGGTGATTTCCTATTTTCACATATGTCTCCATTATTCTGTCGTTAGAGATGTTATTTTTGTATCTACTGTAACGTTTTGTTGACCTTTTTTGGTGTACCTACGCATTTCCGTAACACGTTTCAGTTTGATTTTCTTTTTTCTTAATATGAAAGACTTTTATAAGTACGAGCTCAGTGAAATACGTTCATTTCATCCAGAAGCAAATTATTATTATTATTATTATAAGCATGGCATGTAAGAAGTCATTTAATAAAATTGTTTTCTTCGTTTTTTTTTTCTTTACTGCCTTACATATTGAATTTTGATAAAACGTTCACAAATTCGATAAAATTGACTTTCGGATATTAAATTTGTCTACTACGAGACGGTTTGACAGTTCTTTGGTGTTATCGGTGGGAATTTTTGCCTTGCTTGCAAACTTGCACGTGTTATTGAAGTTGTATTATTCTATCGGCAATTACAATTGATTCTAACGTTTTATTTATATGAGGGTTGTTAAAATTGTTCATATGGATGTTAGCTCATTGAATTCCAATTGTGTTTATTGTTCTGAAATGATTTACAAAGCAGCTCTCTGCAATTAGTTAGCAAAAATGGTGGATGCGCCGGGAGAGCGTAAATAGATATTTTGAATATAATTTATTTTATGTTATTTTAGACAAAATTACGTATGTATTTAAAGCTCTAATTGTGTTTGTTGTCTCTGTAAACACAATCTAAAGCGGTAAATTTATGTGAATTCTCATGACTGATTCATATAATTTGTAAAATAACAGAAGTTTAAAATAGTTTGATTATGAATAAATAATAACACAGAAACTTTCGTCGTTTGCTTAAATCATGGTCTTCTAAAGAAATTCCTGGAATTACTATTAATGTTTACAATTACTAAAGTTAATTTCGTCTATTCGTATAATTGTAAATGAGAACTCATCAAGATTCTCTAGACAAGTCAGTTTGCGAAATAACACTAAAGACACAAATGTGGTAATCAAGACATTATTTTCTGGAATTTATCGACAAACAAGATGTTAAATTCCAGTTATTGTTTAAGTTTGAGTATTTAGCTTTATAGTAGAAGAAGGACAAAAGTGTAGACAATGTTCAGAACAGGCACAGTGGTGTATAAATTGAGATTAGAACGAATCCGCAATGAGACTATAAAGAATGTAATACGGTTAGAGATACTTTCGGGTGATATATAAAAAGTTTATATATGAGGGGAAAGTTACGACAAACAACAGCTTTCGTGAAGACGCAATGGTTGGGAATTCTGAAAAAATAACGTCAATTAGGATATGAGAAATATCATATTTGCAAAATTCACTAATGCCTGTTTTAACCCATTTCAAGTTTTGAATTGCATATTGTTCTGACAGGGCGTAATAGAATACTACAATACGCTTATTAAAGTTGATACGTCGAATTTGCAAGCTTTATTATTCCAAACTTTGTACTGACTCTAAATGTTATTTTAGAATCAATACGTAATGGTGTTTTTTTTTGTATCCGAAATTTTTCTTTCTTTTTTTCAGGTCACATTTCTGATGATGCCATTAGAAATTGGTTGGGCAGCTACAGTATCCTGGCGAGCTGGTGATGCCATGTGCAGAATAATGGCTTTTTTTCGAACATTCGGTCTATATTTATCCAGTTTTATCCTAGTCTGTATCAGTGTAGACAGGTAAAAAAGCTTAAATTCTCAACAACTTTACCCAATAATTCCTGTAATAAAATAGAGAACAAAAAAATATGGTGAATCTATATAAAAAGCATTTTATTATAACAATGCTGAAAATGAGTAGCATCATAAAGTCCATTTATTATTGGTAAAAATTTTATCGTCGGATTTCTACAACCAATTTCTTTCATTCATTTATAAAAATTAATTGCATGATCGGATTCAAATTATAATTACTATTCACGATTCTTATTGAAAAGAAAAAAGAAACCCTTTTTTTTGTGTTGTACCACTCTTTTCATCCAGACCATTTTGCTTGAAAATTTATATCAATCATCCTGGAAATCTATAGAATAATATACTTCACTCGAAATTGCCTGATATTATCATCATTTGGAAGATTATTGTGTTGTATATATGAAAGTATATATATAACGCGGCCGTTTCACCCTGCACATCCACCCCAAATTACATTTTCGATTATCACAAAGAAACAGGATGGGTTACCGATTTGATGCCATTCCGATCCATCAAAGTCGGATATTGCGATATTTTAATGTTGCATCTTAAAATCTTCCGGAAAAGAAAAATACAAAATATAAGAATTATTGCCTGCCAGGGTAGATTTAGTTTTAATGTTAACGGGCGAGAAATTGTTTTTATTCTCGTTAAGTCGTAACAAGGAAAAAAATCTTTTTATTTGTGTATTTCAGATACTACGCTGTACTGAAACCATTATTTCTAGCTGCTCTCGATAGACGAGAGAAATCAATGTTGGTAGGAGCATGGATGGGTGCTATATTGTGCAGTGCACCACAAGTAAGTCCTATGAATATTCAACACTAGTTCTATATTCTGTAATAAAAGTAATCGATTCTAATCAAAAAAATTGTGTTTGTGGTAACGTGCATGTTAAAAAACGAAATGCATTTAGAATGAGTGTAATTTCCCTTGTTGTAAATGTGAAAATGATGAAAATTTAAATTGAGATCAGATATCAGCCATTTGTACCGTTTCCAGATGGTTGTATTTCACGTTGAGAACCATCCAAATATTACATGGTATAAACAGTGTGTGACTTATAATGTGTTCCCATCGTACGCCCACGAACTCACCTACTCCATATTTGGTATGGTAATGATGTACGCCTTTCCACTGGCAGTTATTATCTATTCCTATTCTTCAATACTCATTGAAATCTTTCGTAGAACAAGGAATCCTATTAGTGGTAAGTACAATAAATCATCGTGTGTGTTATTTTTCTTCCGTTGTGTTCGTTGTCCGAAAACTTTTTCCGATTTAAATCGATTTAATCTTGTTTTATTAGTGAGTTTGTACTTGATTGGTGGCCGCTTCCAGGTGAGTTTCTAACAATGAGGAGTTTTATTACGATAATTTGTCATGCTCAGAAGGCCCTCTCTCTCGCCCATTGTGTAGAACAAATAAAACTAAGGAAGTTCTTGATAGATGCTTGGCAAACCTTAGAGGTGAACGTCAACATTGTTGGTGAATTTACACAACAAACAGTTTATGAATGACAGAATCTGAGCCGATTTTAACCAACAACTAACTGAAGTATTTTAATTGGCTTTAAAACCTATAAATATTATATCTAATTAAATTCGATTACAAATCATTGCCAAAAACGTAATTAGATCGAATTTATCAAATATCACTTTCAAAGCACAAATGCACAAATCAGTTTCCTAAATCGTTTTGGGATGGAATTAATTTGTTGGAATGTCGACTGCGACAGAAATCAATAAACTTGACTCAATTGTGAATAGGTCTTTTATCATCTCTCTAATAAGGAGTACGAGGCATTTATGACGTCCACAATGTTATCAACTTAATGAAGACGCCAAAATTACAGACTATTCTATAATTAGTATTTAGCGATACCGGATTTTCTATATTTATTTGATTGTCTATCATAATAATTTTTTTTAAGAAAAAAAAAGATAATTTACTGGTCATTTTCCTGTTTCAGCTGACAGCATCACCAGATCTAGTCTACCATTTCTTGGCAAAGCGAAAATACGAACATTAAAGATGACAATTATTATTGTGTTCGTTTTCTTTGTATGTTGGACACCCTATTATGTCATGTGTCTCTGGTAAGTCGATTTTTCTACTTTTACCTCGCCACCACAACCAGGATTGGCTCTAGGTTAGATAAGTAATAAGTAAAATGAAGTATTTTCACAAGAATTCGCCCACGTTTAATTTTTCTTTACTTATTATTCCCACCGTACATAATGAAAAGGGGAATTTCCGTACATTTTGATAATAATAAAGTTGACGAACTCCCAAAGGATTTTAATATTAACGTCAACCACCTGCTTCTTTCGAAATATTGATTATTTCGCCTGTTAACAGATGCAACAAAAGAACCGGAAAAATAGCAGAAAACATAATTAAAAATAGGTGTTTGTGATATTTTCGTTTTGCTCGCAATCAGGTTTTGTTTGTATACACGTGTCGTTAATTATAATACGGATTCTTTATCATAATTAACGAAGCTATGTAATTAAATAAATTCAAACTGTTGATAATATGTTTGGAGCTGTGCTCAAAAGTAGAAAATGTATAAAATCATGTAGGTGCAATAAACTTTTTAGATTTTTTTGTTGTAAACGCTAAAATCAATGGCAGCTTAAAAAAGAATCTGTCAAATGATGTATCGATAAGGTCAGGTAGTGCGTAATCCTGGAGTCGATCCTGTATGTGTGGAAGTTCGAACCAACTCTAGGACATTCATTGTTGAGCGTCTCCTACAATAAATTCTGAAGAATAACAAAAACAGAAGAACAGAAACATGGACGTGATACGGTTTCCAGACGCTAGAAAACAACAACTATACAATATAATAATATGAGCAAAAAACACAAGTTGATAGAATGAAAATGAAAAGTGAAAACCGTGAAGTGTACCTAACTATTATATTATTACGGTTTCGTATTACAAAACACCTGTTTCAACATTTATTTAGGAAACGGAAAATATTTGTGAAACAAATGAAAATTTTCCAATATATATATATACCTTTCCTTTGGTTGAATTTTAAACTGGAAATGGAAGAAAATTACCGAGAGAATTTAATTAAATTATCGTATAGCAATCATTGAGATTGAACAAATGATATTTAATTGTTACTGGATCGGTTGTTGAATTTCGATTAAAAACGACAAAAAAAAAGAGTCACAAAAAAGATCTCGATATGATTCCGTGCACGTTAGTGTTGAAATTCGTTTCAGAACAAACATATCGAATCGTTCCGATTCGTGACGGAATTATATAGAAATGAAGAATAATATATAGTTTTATTGTCGAGTGTCGCCAATATATAATATTTACTTTAGAATTATCTCTATTGATTTCTGCTAAATATCAGAATATTGATGGCGTTTTCCGGAGCACTACTACCTGATTTAAAATGCGATTTGAATCCGGTCTAGATCCTTTACATCTCCTGTAGAGATAGTTGGATATCCGGATTTCAATGTGTGTGTGTGTGTATGTGGGTGTGTTATAGTCCGGTTGCAAACTAAGCCTTCCGGAAAATTAAAGGCCTTCTAAATTTCCGGTCCAACTTCGAACCTGAATGACGTCAAACCATCGACACTGTTTTCTGTTTCTCCTGGTTCGCTGTTCGGGCTGCTACGATCACCCGACGCAGATGAACCTTCTTCTGACAAGTAACACGTCACTATCAACACACATCGTCTTTATAGGGTTAGAGGTATCCGCGAAAAGTCTTGGAATGTATCCCGCGGATTCGGCGGGTCCCCAAATATGTTGCTGAAAAGACATGTTTCTCATTTATTAGCAATAAAATTTGAATTTTATCGTTTGATATTTCACTGTATCCAAATTAATAATTTCAAGTAACTTGCAACATGTTAAAGGAACTCCCGAATAACAAACAAACAAGCAAGCAATTTAACTGGGCTGAACAGGGCAGTATAAATGTTTGGCTGTTTATTATTAGTTGTTAAATGGAAATTCACCGAAAACTGATGATAATGTTGAAATTGAGGCAATTTACGGAATGGCGTTTGATGGTAAATTAAGCAGAGATGTAACGTTTAACGGTATTTTACTGGGAAACAAGAAAATTTCCAATTTAACTACCAATATTTTTGCAGTAAATACGCATTTTCCAAATAATAATCTTACGTGTAATTTGAAGCCATACCACTCGCACATTTCCAATAAAATCTCAAACTGACAAAGTTGTTTATATCTCTATACGTGCATCCCTTGAGTGTTTTACTAACGATGGTCCTTGAGAATGTCTCTTGTCCATAACGAGCTCATTCCTTTCATCGTCGGTCTTTTGACATTATAACATGATAACAGATCGTTGATAGCAACATACAATAAAGGTCAAAACTGTTGTCTAGTGTCAATGGACGATTGTTTGTGCTTTTTAAAAAAAATCTAGAAAATATTAATTTGCTATCTACTATATTGTTTCAGGTATTGGTATGATCGTGAATCAGCTATTAAAGTTGATCAACGGATCCAGAAAGGTCTCTTCTTATTCGCCTGTACCAATTCTTGTATGAATCCAATTGTTTATGGGGTGTTTAATATAAGGGCACGTCGTACCGGAGTTAAGGTGAGACCGAGAATCAACACATTACAAACGTGTGTATCGAGTCGACCAACTGAAACACGATTATCGCCTCTAGAAATATCCTTAAAATCATTGGAATGATAATGAGCCTTATTTATTAGTGTTTTTGTTGTATAATTTTGTTATTTTAACAAATATTGCCTGTTTACTGTTTTTTTTTTAAATTTCTATCTGTGTTTTGTTTTAGACAGCTTTTAGATTTGTATTGCTAATATAAAGAAAACCTTAAAAAAATAGCATAAATTTCACAATTCGGTATTATTGTTTAAAACATTGAAACTAACTCATCTTTTTGCATTTTTATTCAATTGTGATAAATAATTAATCTTTTATTTAGATAATTTTTTTGTATAATATCAATCTATACCACTATAATAGTAGATAATAAATAGATTTTTAGCTTGCATGTGTTTGGCTTTCTTTTATGGTTCTCTTCTTGATCCTGTCCTTTCTGCTTCTATTCTATTGCACGTTATTGACTTAATTTAATTAAAATTCCATTTCTTTGATAATCTCGAAAGGCAAAAAAACAACAGGCCGAAGAATTTGCTCCAAATAGATGACTAGAATTCCTATAACAATAATAACTTTGGTATTTTTCCAACCGACAACTTGCCATTATTATAAAGTTTCGCCCAGATTTTAACCAAAAGACGAATGTTATACTTTGCCATTAAAAAGCAATTTGCTTAATCCTTTGGATGAGAATTAATTAATTTTCGTTGTATTAATAATAATTTTCACAAAATCGATGGATTATTTTCACTTTCATTGAACGGTTTTAATTGAGGCCGTTTTTACAAACTACGGATAAATCAAGTGCAATATTATTTCCGGATAAATTGTACCTAAATTGCAGCGTTTAGGTATTCGTGAGTTTAATTTTAATTAGTATTTTATTGTCTGTGAAATTTTCAACCCTCTATGAAAATGTACACAAATAGATAGAGATCCTAGAATGATCGCAAATACAATTCACTGATCTGCACATATCCCAGGTAGAGGTAGATTTAATGGCAATAATGTTGAGTAAACTGTTAGTTAATTGAATCTGTGACGAAATACAGGTGGTATCAAACAATCACAGTCGTCTCGATTGAATTTGAAGGTGTATCACAACTATTCAAAATACTGTTTGGACACCGAAATTAATATAGAACGGTAGCGCCCAAAATTTTGTTAGAGAAAGAAGGATGACTGTGCAACAAGTCATTTACACAATTTATTTTCTTTTGCTAATAGAACTTAGCGTTACCGTTCACCTTGACGTTCCAACTGTTAAAAGATTACTTTACCGCTTAATCTAAGGGCTTAGATACCAGAAAAATTATGTTGTCGTGAAACCATAGAATACACTAGGTGTATTCACATATGCCCTTGTATTTATACGAGAACTCGTATTTACACGATCCCAGTAGGTGGGAGAAATAGCCAAGGTCTTGTATTTGAGAGTAGCTTTGAGGCAGCTGTGAACAAATGCAACTGACATGCGTGCCTTCTCTTTCTTATCATTTGGTGCGTTCACAAGTCATAGATATAGTGTCTGGTATTTATACGAACGCGTACAAATACAAGGCAATATGAGAGATATGTGAATACCCCTACTATGTCGTGATAAAAATGGAAACCGACAAATTCGCCTAGAAATGCTCAAAAATTGTGGGAGAACACAATAATTATTAAATTAAAATTTTTGCGTGTATTATAAACTTGTAATGTATGTACATTGCCTAAAGAAAAGTATGAACCACAAACGAGAACATGTTTATTTTTGGTTTTCGTATAATTTATATTCAACTATAGGTATGTGGATATTCTAAATTGAGTTTTTGAATGATAACGAGTTATATTTTGCAAATTTAATAAGGAATGTTGTATTCAGCGTTATATTGTTTAGATTTGTGATACGAATAATGGAAAATTCAACGTTTCAAGTTAAGTTGTCGGACACAAATCTTTAAATCTTATTACGATAATTGGTTACCTGACAGTAGCAGATCTACTATAAATTTAATGAAACTAAAGCTTCAGGACCTGAAGGCTTAACTTTTTTTTGGCGTACGTTACAGAGTTGCCCTCAAAAAAGCATACGCTACGAGCCCCTAAACACCTGGATCTGCCACTGTTACTTTGATAGATAGAACCAGTACCTGTACGATACCTCTATTTCCACTTTTTAATGAATTTTTTATTACTACCATATTTCCATATAAAAGCACTTTGCCTATATACCTAGAATTTGTTTAATATATGATTTTGTTTCCATTTTGTGCTTCAACAAAAGCCAATTACTTACACATAAACATATTAAAAACATTTTGGTTTGTTCTGTTGTTTTTTGTTTGAGGAATGATTTACATTATATTTATATGTATCGTGACGGTACATAATAATATGTTTTCAGGTGCCTGATATGAACAATTCAGATCGTCAAAGCAGTATCGCCCGAAAAGGTGACGTTGTCTGTTTAGTGTCTTGGAAAAAACCGCAAAAATGTCAGGAGAACAATCGAGAACGACGAGATGTTTGTTTGAATTGTGGTGAAGCATTTGAATTTCCGGTTAATACAACCGGAATTTGTTCGTTAAATCGTAAATGACAAAGGTCTTGTTCCTGTTTACAAGAATATCACTCTGAAATGACTACCGTTTTGGATACATCATTGTAAGATAATAAGTTTAATTATACAAAATTTTATTGTTATTATTATTATTATTATTATTACAAGAATGATGTCAATAAAATATATAGTCTTTTTTGGTAAATTGTTGTTTTGCAATTTTTAAAATCCTCATCGATACAATACAGTCCAGCAGGACCGGGCCGATCAATTGTGGCGCTTGAGGCAAGGCTCAAAAACGGCGCCTGGGGAAACTATCAAAAATCGCGCCTGAGGCAAGTCTCAAAAAAGGCGCCTTTGTATCTTTAGAATGTCTTAGAAACGACGTTTTTTTGATATAGGATATCTCTTTTGGGCGCCTATTCCAATTCGGCGGCCTCCTCGCCGCCTCACCTATGGGCCCGGCCCTGCAGTCCAGTTTAAATGAGACTTGTGTTTTTTTTTGAGGGTTCATTGGTTGGAATTCACTAGACAAAACCATTGGTTTCAATATACTGTGCTTTTCAATGGGGTGTTTTCAGTCGTCTAATAACCACAGATCGATCAATGACCGAGTAATTTTAATTTTGAAAAGCCTTCACGTTTAATGAAGCCGCTTGTTTTATGTGTGAAAAATACCAACTACGTCAACTATAAATTAGCAAAAGCCTCTTTTAAAATATTATACAAGCTACAAACTAATTATTGAAGAATAAATTTTGATTGTTGGTAGTAATTTTAATTAAATTATAAAAGACAAAGGTAAATAAAGTAAACTCTTGATTAAATCTTGTTGTTCGAAGTAAAAAGTTTGTTAGTAAATTGCAATTGCAAATAGTTGTTTTAAAGGCCTAGCAACTAGCTACACACAATTAAAACATCCGAAAATCAACGTCACTTTGGTAATCAGGATTTGAAAACTCACTTCAGGATAAAATTAAAATTTCATAATAAACTAATACAGTTTTTTGCCTAGCGGTCAAAAACAGGGTTTTTTCAGGTGCAGTTATTCATGGTATAAAACCATTAATATCACAATATGCAAAGTAAACATCTCAAAAATAACTTTTTTCAGATACTTCCCACATATTTACCCTTATTATTCCGATTATTTATAAAAATAACCAAAAATTATTGTTTATCTGATCGAAATTTATAATGAATAAAGCTGAAAATTGAACACGTGTCGGTAAAATAAAACAAGAAGAGCACAAACTCCTATACATAAATATATGGCTCATGTTTAAAATAGCAATTATTCGTTATTCATAAACTACAACAGATTCACATCCAACGCCCAGATCTCCTACGCATTAATTAGGATCATAATAGAGATTCAAGCTTAGAATCTACTAACGAAACATTTATGAAGAATCTTTATTATGAGGATGAAAATACCAAACGAAACATCACACTGTTTGTACGTAAATATCTGCGAGGGTGGAGATTTTTCTCTCCTAAATTTGTCTCTGTTTTGTTTTCAGAAAGAGAGAAGAAAATTTGGAATCTCTTCGTGTATATGCACCCTTATACTAGAAAGTGTATTTCTTTTTGTTTGTTTAGTAAAATTTCTGGAAAGATCTATAGTAATGAATTTTTCCTTTGAATATGAGCAAAACCTGAAACATAAATAAGAAAGCCAATTTTCATATTGAATACTGTAAATGTTACAAACGGCTATTTCTTCTGGTGACAAATGATTCGAAGCTTCCCTCGGAAATATTAAAATAAATTTCGGTTTGTTGAAAGAAAATCTTCAAGAGAAATCGATTTTTCTTCTCTATTTTGAACATTTAGAATTTAGATAGGAACGAGAAAATGAGATGCTTGGAATGACAATGTTTTCAACATACCCACCATTCTATACTATACATACCTACACACATACCTGTCAACGTAATTTAAATTTATTTCCACCCAAAATAACGGAGAAATGTCAATTTTTTTAGTGACTTTAACGTCATAATAATAGAAGAAAAAAATTGAAATGAGAATTATTACAGACGAGAAGTATTGTAGTACGGGATATTTTTGTGCAGTAAACGCTAACTCGTAGGCTCTGTCAAAATTTTACAGCATGTTGCACTAACACGCTGTTAAATTTTGATCTAATCCCGGTATAATTGAGCACTAAGCTAATTAAATTATTAATAATTTATAGTTATTTTCTTAGGCGTTTAGAAATAACATAGTAGGTATATTGTCGATTTTCTGTTTAGGAACAGGACACATATCCTGTAACATTACGAATATTCTTGTATTCCAATCGATTCAGAATCTCATTTACACGTGGGATACGTAACAGATGTATCGCAACATATTTTCCCAACAAATACGAATAGTTTATGTGTCTATAAGGAACTACGTGCACTACGTCTGCCACGTCCGTCCCGTCCAAAATAAAAATCATTACGAGGAACTCCAATGGACGTCTTCGTCCTCATCTCTGACTTTGTCATCGTGACGATTGACGATTCATTTGAGCAAGTCTTCGGTTTCGTCTTCTTCGTAGACAGAGGATAGAGATAGAAATAAGGATAGATATATCCGGATAAAATGTGATTAACAGGGGTGAAATACTACAAAATTTGGGGTTTGAGCGGTGAGACACGCGAAACGGCAAATGTTTTTTGTTTTGCCTACGTAGTTCTTCAAATTATGTTTACATTTGTTTTGAATATCCTACTTGGAGCCTTACGGACGGAGCCAGCAAGTCCGTACGGATGTTCATTTGAGTTGCTGAGTCCGTACGGACGTCCACCACTGAAAAAGTCATCAAGCGAAGATGGCATTGAAGATGACGAAGACGTCCATTCGAATTCCACGGATTGAGTCAAATTGAGACAAGTTGGCTGGACCCGTCTCGATTTGAGCCGGCAGTAAGAATCAATGAACGGGACGGACGTGGTGGACGGTTCGAACTTAGTGCGCGTAGTTCCTAAAACGTTTAGTTTTATTCAAAATATCCCGTCTTAATTATACGATATACTCGCATACAGAACACATAAAAAGGTTCTCAATTCAAATTGAAAAATTGTCCTGTTGCTAAATTACACTGACACAGTTTTTGTAGAATTGACCTTCGTTTCTAACAACATTGTAGACAGTTTGCGATCAAATGATGCATTCCAACTCACAATCATATTCAATTAAGCCTTGTAAAGGCCATAAAAATGACTAGTAGTAGGGGAATTACAAGTGTACGTATTAAAATAAGATAAAACATGCGTAGATTATAATTTCATCCAGTTGTTTAAACGAATTTAACGTGATAGAACGTAATTTTTGACAACAAAATGAGTAATGTAGTATTATCACCGAAGAAACTGAATTTACTTCAAACGATAGCTGACCATGAAGGTATCACCGATTGCCAGATTGATGTAAACGTTGGTTCGTTGAAAGGTGACAACTATCTAGGTATTATCAATGCAATCAGTATTCATGATAAAACTGGACGGAATCATGATTTAAATTTGATTTTAAAATCATCATTAAATAGTGTCAAATTACGTGAACAAGCACCGATTCGTAAAGCTTATGAACGTGAAATTTTTATGTACGAAACTATATTCCCTGTATTCCAGCAATTTACAAATGAACATCAAATTTCGAATGGTTTTCAAGAAATAGCCAAATGTTACGGTACACTACTCGATGAACAGGAGGAATGTCTCGTTTTAGGCAATTTAAAAGAGAATGGTTATAGATTATGGAATCGTATGGTACCGATGGATAGTGATCATATTAAATTAGTTTTTAAAACTTATGGTAAATTTCATGGTACTTCATTTGCATTAAAAACCTTACAACCGGAACGTTATGAAGAATTGACAAAGAATCTAACGAATATCTTCGATGGTGATGAAGCACAGAAGGAAATTATGGAGAAGAATTTCGGAGAACTCTTTAAAAACGGTTTTCGAGCGGTAGCTGGAAATGAAAAAGCTACAAACGGTCTAATGCGTTATTCTAAAGATCTTATGGAATATTTCAAGAATCTAA